>JAVHMZ010465589.1:0-17527 GCA_034782995.1 Amazona versicolor
AAAGGAGCTCGAAGGCAGGCGGGATTTTCGCGGCATGCCGATTGTGACAATCGACGGCGAAACGGCACGCGATTTTGACGATGCGGTCTGGGTGGACCGGATCGCGGATGGCGGCTACGCGCTTCACGTGCACATAGCCGACGTGAGCCATTACGTGCGACTTGGAACCCCGATCGACGAGGAAGCACAGCTTCGCGGAACAAGCGTGTACTTCCCGGATCGCGCTGTACCGATGCTGCCGTATGAGCTTTCGACTGACATCTGCTCGCTCGTTCCTCAACAGGATCGTCTGGTGCTGAGCGCGCTCATGGAATTCGATCGGCAAGGTGAGTTGCTGCGGCGCGAGTTTCATCGCGGCGTAATCCGTAGCGCGGAACGCATGACTTACACGAGCGTGCATCTGTTGCTCGAGGGCGATCCCGGTTTGCGCGAGCGCTACGCGCCGTTAGTCCGGCGTTTCGAGATCATGCGCGAACTAGCTCTCATCCTGAATCGCAAACGCGTGAAGCGCGGTTCGATCGACTTCGATTTGCCGGAGCCGCTGATCGAGTTTGACGAGTTTGGCGCGATGAAAGGCGTCCTTCGTTCGGTGCGCAATATCGCGCACCGCATCATCGAAGAGTTCATGCTGGCCGCGAATGAGACAGTTGCGGAACACCTGGAGCAGGTCGCAGAAACCTCTATCTACCGTATCCACGAAAAGCCGGATCCGAAACGTGTCCTGGAATTTGAGGAGATCGCGGCTCAATTCGGAGTGTCACTCGGTGTAGGAGCGATCCCGGTGGATCGATTCCGCTACTCCGATAAGCGTCGTGACGGAGGGAAGGAACATCGCACGATCGAGTTGCCGAAGAGCCTGACGAAGATCACTTCGCGCATGTACCAGAAATTGGTGGCGCAGATCGAGGGCAAGCCGGAGGAACGCGTCCTGAGTTATTTAATGCTGCGATCGCTCAAGCAAGCCCGCTACAGTACAGAAAACGAGGGACATTTTGCGCTGGCGGCTGAGCACTACACGCACTTCACGTCCCCTATCCGGCGCTATCCCGACCTCATCGTGCACCGGTTGCTCGGTGCTTGGCTCAATCAGCAAACATACGGCTCACCCGGGGAACTCCAAGCTGTTGCAGAAGAGTGCTCGTTAACGGAACGGCGTGCAGCCGAAGCCGAGCGGGAGTTAGTCGAGTGGAAGAAGGCCCGCTTCATGGAAACCCGTTTAGGCGAGGAGTTTGACGGATTAGTAATCTCGGTTACGCGTCACGGAATCTTCGTGGAATTAACCGATCTCTTCGTTGAAGGACTTGTTCCGATTGACTCACTTCCGGGCGATCATTTCACTTATCAGGAGAACACGAGGAAGATTGTGGGGCAGCGAACGCGGCGAGAGTTTTCAATTGGCGATAACGTGCGTGTCATGCTCGAGCGCGTCGAACCGGCTGAGCGCAAGCTGCAGTTTGCACTGGTAGAACCGGAGGGGAAGAAGCGAAAGCGATTGCGTGAACGCGGCTGATCAGTCGAAGCTCTCGCCGGTTGCGGACGGCGAGTTCCGCAAGCTCTGGGCGGGACAAACCATCTCAGAAATCGGATCGCGCATTTCGCGCGAGGGGCTCCCGCTCACTGCCGTAATGTTGCTCGGTGCAACACCGGCGCAAATGGGTCTGTTGTCAGCGATGGGTAGTGCATCGACCTTGGTGTTTGGGTTGGCGGCGGGCGTTGTGGTCGACCGCATGAGGCGCCGTCCGATTCTGATCGGCACGGATGTGGCTCGCGCGCTCGTGTTGGGCACAATCCCGCTCGCGGCGATGCTGCATTGGTTGACGTTCACGCAGGTGCTTTTGGTCGCAGCTATTGCCGGAATTTTGACGGTCCTATTTGATGTTGCATATCAGTCATACCTGCCTTCATTGATCGAGAAGGGCGCGCTGCTCGAGGGCAATCGTTTACTCGGCATGTCATCCGCGACCGCTGAAGTTCTCGGCCCGGCGATCACGGGCGTTTTGATTCAGACGATCACCGCTCCACGCGCCGTGTTTCTGGATGCGCTGTCATTTTTGGTTTCAGCCGGCTCGGTGATGGCAATCCGCCGCCCCGAACGAGAACGCGTGTTAACTGGTGGAGGGCATTGGCGTGAAGAAGCGCTCGCCGGAGCGCGCGTGATCCGCGAACACCCGCTGCTACGCGCGCTGGCACTGCGCGCCATGACCGCATTTTTCTGCATGGGTTTTACTTTCACTCTGTATGTGCTCTATGCCATTCGCACACTGAAGATGAGCACAGCGGCGCTCGGATTTACGATTGCGGCCGGTGGCGCGGGAAGTCTGATCGGCGCGTACCTTTCCGCGAAGGTTTCGAAGCGGCTAGGTGTTGGGCAGGCGTTTCTGACGTCGGCGCTATTTACGGCACTCGTGAACCTGTTGATTCCGCTTGCCGCGTCCGATCCGAGACACGCTGTGCTTTACATCGGAGGAGCGCAGCTGTTCGGCGACTTCGGATGGGCGATTTACATGGTGAATGAATTGAGCCTACGTCAGCGCGTCGCGTCGGAAGAAGTGCTGGGACGCGTGAACGCTGCGATGCAAATCGCATCACGAGGAATGCTGCCACTCGGCGCGCTCGGCGGCGGATTTCTGGCGACCGCGGTCGGAATTCCGGCGACACTGTGGGTCGGCGGACTGGGGTTACTTCTCTCGTGTGCTTGGCTATGGCCGGTGCGCTCGCTACGGGAGGAGGCGCGTTAGCGAAACATGCCGTGATTGGCGGAAAGCTACCCGCTCATTCGCGGCCTTTGCGCAGCGCTTCGCTTTTCGCGCGCAACATGGCATCTTTTACTAGCTCGTCGGCCGGGCGGCCGGTTTCTGACATCCAACGGTCCACCTTAGCCTCAGCTCGGGATCGTTTACGCGCCCTCCATGTTTCCAGCCTATCAGTGGTGTGGTAAGCCCTGCGACGCGTTACGCTGAATTCAAGATGTACTTGCCACCCGCATATTCCAGAAGGGCAGAGATCGATGCGGCAATCGAGCGCGCTCACCAGGTCGTCGGTCCGGATGTTGTGCGGATCCGGTACGAGATTGGTCTGGACTGGGCCGGAGAGTGGGCGATTTTTTTTCGCGTGGTCCTGACCGATGATGCGGTCACGCATCGGCTACGAGAAGTCGCGGACCGAGTTCAGCGCGAGCTTGACAGCCAGCTCGATTACCCATCGATGGCGGCATTTCCTTATCATAATTTCAGAAGTGAGTCGGACCAGGAGGCGCTGCAGGAACCCGCGTGGGCTTAGCCGATGAGTTGCTGGAAGACGCCCGTCAACTCGCCGTCTGGGCCGCTGCGCAGAACCGGCCATCGAGTATGCGGCGAGCCGTTTATACGGCGTACTACGCGGTGTTTCACCTCTTAATCGAGGACTTCGTCGGAAACTGGCCGTTCGCAGATCAGCGATCAAGGCTCGCTCGGATGTTCGACCACAAGAAGATGCGAGAGGCGCCGTTTGCTCCAATAAATGAAAAGAGCCCGACTCCTGCCGAGTCGACACTAATCGAGATCAAGATAGCGTTCCGTCAGCTGCAGGCCGACCGCCATAGAGCAGACTACGACATCGCCTGGAACATCGTTATGCCTGATGTGACGAGTGCCATCACTCTTGCGGAGGAAACCTTCGCTAAATGGCAAGTTATTCGCACGGAGGGTGTCGCCAGGCAGCACTTATTAACGATGTTCGGCGCAAACCGTTGAAAGAATCCGAGCCGCTACTCCTTGTCCATCCCAACTTTGCCGATCGAAACCCCGCCATTCACCGTCGTCGCGCGCACTAAGGCACCGCCCCGGCCAAGATTTGCTTGAATGCTCTGCTGCCGTCCATGCCGGCCTTCAGTCGCCAGATCGGCAAAGTCACTGTGGACGCCGCCATTGACAGTGCTGCTTTCGAGCCGTGCCGAATAGCCATCAGGTAGAGCAAGGTGGACGCCTCCGTTGGTGGACGAAACGTCGAGACCGCGGCCTTCCCAATGATCGCCCGTGAGTTCCACGTGCACGCCGCCGTTCACGGTCTCGCCGTGCACGTCGCCCATCACCCGCGCGAGATGCAAACCTCCGTTCACTGTACCTAACTCTAGAGTGCCGCCGACATCCTGGACATGCAGACCGCCGTTATTTGCCTTGGCGTTGAGATTCGTCGCGTGAGGTACGAAAACTTCGAAGCTCACCGACCAACCACCATGCCCGTGCATTTCGGGACCGCTCGGATGGATGTTGCCGCCGGACGTCTGGATGGCAACGCTCGAAACGAGAGATCGCGCTTCACCCGCAGAGTCAGCCGATGCTTCCACCTTAGAACGCACCAAAACGTCGGCCCGGTTCCAGCCCTTTATCGAGATTCCACCATTCGCGCCGGCGTCAACACGAAGAGATCCCGAAGCGGGAACGGTTTGTTCACGCACCTCACAGAAGCGCTCCTGGCCCGAGTTCCAGGAATGATCCTCGCATCGGAGCGAACGCTCCTCGTTGTTGTGAAAACCGGGATTCTTTTGCGCGGAAAGCGCGACAGCGAAGAGCAAAGTAAACAAAGCAGCTTTTGGCATGGCAGTTGGACGATCCGAGTGGCAAAACGTTGGGAGGAAAGTGAGTAGCCTCGTATTTTCGCTTCCAAACCTGGAATCTTTAGTAAGAATCGATGAAATCGTTGGTAAGAATTTTATGACTGAGCGCCTCGAACCCGCAGCCGTAATACGAACCACATGTTACACTTGAGGCAAATTGCAATCCTTTTCAGCCGATGGGAGAAAGGTTAAGGAACGGGCGCAACCGCGTGGCGCTTTGCTACGTAAAATGAAAGAGAAGACAGCGTCAGAAGTTGGCTTCCATAGCTTCCGTTCACCCCAGCAATGAGCGACCCTAATCTTGAAATGTCGGCGGATGACCATCTTAGCCGGCTTCTTCCCGCATCCGTGGAAGAGCCCTGGTATCGGTCTTTCATTCAAAACTTAAAAGACACGTTCAACCCTCCCAAGCTTCCGCCCCTGGAGGTCACGTCCAAGCCAGTAGCTGTCAAAAGCATTTGGGGGCTCTACGCTCCGGATCGCAAAAATTGGCTTTATGCTTCAGCTATTGTCACGGGCGTGATCATTGCGTTAGTAGGTTTATCCCGAACCGAAGCAGGTAAGGCGGCGGTGAAGCAATTAACGACGTTGATCGATCCGCATTTGACGCCCTACGTGCCAGAGATGAAGCCGAAAAAGGATCTGATGGGGGGCGGTGGTGGCGGTGGCGATCGCTCTCCGACGCCAGCCAGCAGAGGTAAGTTGCCCAAGGTCGCAATGCGGCAGTTCGTTCCACCGCAAGTGATCGTGCACAACGAGAAGCCCAAGTTAACGATGACTCCGACGATTGTCGCTCCCCCTGATGCACCGTTACCGAACCTGAACTCGCCGGTTCTGGGCGACCCGCTTTCGAAAATTGCTGAAGCATCGAATGGAATCGGAGCAGGCGGCGGGATCGGGTCCGGAAATCGTGGCGGCGTTGGCCCGGGAAGCGGAGCCGGGTTTGGGCCGGGAGCTAATGGCGGCTTCGGTGGTGGAATCTTCAAAGTCGGTGGCGGAGTTTCAGCGCCTCAAGTCCTTCATCAGGTTGACCCGGAATACTCCGAGGAAGCCCGAAAAGCGAAATATAGTGGAACCGTGCTTCTCAAGCTGGTTGTCGATGCTCAGGGTCACGTCAAAGACATTCAGGTGATCCGGCCGATCGGTTTAGGTCTTGACGAAAAAGCGATCGAGGCCGTAAACAAATGGAAGTTCAAGCCGGGCATGAAGAATGGCACGCCCGTGGCGGTGATGGCAACGGTGGAAGTAAACTTTCGTTTACTCTAGCTCTTTGGTTTCCGTTCTGCTATTTTGTTCGGGTATTGTAACTTCCCGAACACTTGGAGGAACCCGCTGTTGCTATTCCACCGTATGCGAGCTTTCGTGCTCGCCAGTTTTGCCCTAGTTCCCTCGTCTGTTTTCGCGACCGTTCAGATCGTCTCTTTCCAACCTTCTCTACCGTCACCTCAGTTGGTCGGCACGGCAATTACTTGGACTGCGAGCGCGACCGACACAAACCCTGGCCCTCTTACTTTCCGATTCGAAGTGGCAACACCAAGCGGTGACTTCAAGCTTTTGAGTGACTACAGTATCGCGAATAAATTCACGTGGGCTGCGTCGGGTGTCGAGGGCGTCTTCACCATGCGCGTAACAGCGCGCGACTACCTTGCCAACGAAAGTGCGCAGATTACCGCCAGTTATACGCTTCAATCCAGAGTTACGGGCAATACGGCTGTTGTTTCGGCTACAACGCATCCGCTAGTGGCGTACTTTAGCGCCCCGAACTGCCCGGCGGGAAGTAGGATAGAGGTTACGTTTGAGAAGGTAGGTTCATCCGCTCAAAGTGCAACCGATTGGCGCCCTTGTCATCCCGGAAGCCAGAACTTCTATATCGCCGGTTTAGAACAGAGCTCGACGTACACGATGAACTATCACGTGGCGACTGGTTCTTCAGTTTCGTCGGGCCCCCAACCTCTTCTCTTCCGAACCGGAGCGATTCCTTCGAGCGTACAAATTCCCCCCGTTTCGGTATTGAAGGCTCCGACTTCGCAAGCGGCCCCAGATGAGCAGGTGGTTCTGTTCGGGAATGTCAATGGGTGGATCTCCACCGCCACTAATCAAGCCGGCGCGCCGATCTGGTATCTAACCGATCCTTCGGAACTACAGCAGATCACTCGTGTCGTCGCGGGAGGGACGCTCTTAGGGGTTGGTGCGGGATTAGGCACCGGGACCGGACCCTATGGTGTTCAAACCCGCCAGCAAGTGGTCAGGGAAATCGACGTACTTGGAAACATCGTCCGCCAGACGAGTGCCGATCGTATTTCTGAGCAACTTGTGGCGCGTGGCGGAACCCCGATTGGACGCTTTGATCACGAAGCCGCTAGACTCGCCAACGGATACACCCTTGTGGTCGCTGATGAGCAAAAAGTCTTTCCTGCCGGCACACAAGGATCCCCGACACCTTTGGACGTGATCGGCGCCGTAGTTCTCGTGCTCGACAGCAACTTCCAGGTCGTTTGGTTTTGGGACGCCTTTCAACACCTCGGGCCCGGCCAGCTCGACGTCAATCGTGCCGCTATTCGAGGAGAAACGTGCACAACAAATCCTCAGACGGGCATTGCTCAACCTGGCTGCCCTCCGGGGCTCTTACTCAGTCCCGCACCGGACTGGCTACATGCGAACGGGGCTCAAGTTACACCCGACGGCGCTATTCTTGTTTCCCTTCGCGACCAGGACTGGATTCTAAAGGTTGATTACAACAGTGGGAAAGGCACTGGCAACATCCTTTGGAGGCTTGGGACGGGAGGCGACTTCACCATCGTGGGAGGGGGCTCGTCACCTTGGTTTTCCGGACAGCATGACGCCGAGTTCCAGGATGCGTCCACCCTTTCTGTGTTCGATAACGGCAATACCCGCATCGCACAGAATAAGAGCGGGCATAGCCGCGGTATGATTCTCTCGCTGGATCAGACGCATAAAGTTGCTACAGTGACCACGTCGATCGATCTGGGCGTGTTCTCTAATTCGATGGGAGTAGCTGAGCATCTCCCGAACGGCAATTATTCGTTTGGTGCGTGTAGTATCGGAGCCGGGTCGAGCACCACGACGCAAAGTAGTGAATGGGTGGTGAATCCTTCAGCAGAAACGTACAACATCAAGTCTGACGCAAGAAGCTATCGCACGTTCCGCTTACGGGATTTCTACACCCCGCCGCTTCCGTTACCTTTCCAGTAAGCAAGTCGCAGGCGTTCGATACAGTAAAGGCGCATGCAGTTTACTCGACGCGCGGCGCTCGCATCGCTCACAGCGGCTTCGTTCACACGTTCCTCCTACTCGCAAATTCGTGGCGCGAACGATCGCGTGCAAACCGGGTTTATCGGCTACGGACTGATCGGCGCGCAACATGTTTTCGATTTCAAAGCGCAGAGTGACTGTGATCTTGCGGGAATTTCGGACGTGTTTCAGCCGCGCCTCGAACAGGGCGTCGCGGCGTGCGGCGCTCGGTGCAAGGGTTATCCCGATTTCCGTGCACTGCTGGACAGTCGCGACATACAGGCGGTAATCGTTTCAACGCCGGACCACTGGCACGCTCTGATGACCATCATGGCGTGCGCGGCAGGTAAGGATGTCTACGTCGAGAAGCCGCTCACCCTCTTCGTTCGCGAGGGCCGTTGGATGGTGAACACTGCCCGACGTCATAAGCGCGTTGTACAGACCGGAACCCAGCAGCGCTCCGGTCCACATTACGCGAGAGCTCGGCAGCTTATTCAAAGCGGCTATATCGGTCCGCTGACAGGCGCCTCGATTGCGTACCGCCGCAACATCATGCCTGGTTACGGCGCGCCGGCAGATACAAACGCGCCGAACGGGTTCAACTACGATATGTGGCTCGGTCCTGCGCCGCTTCGTCCGTTCAATCCGAAGCGCGGTATCTATCATTTCCGGTGGTTTTGGGATTACTCGGGTGGGCAAATGACCAATCTTGGTGCGCACGACCTTGATATCGTGCACTGGATTTCCAGCGTCAAAGGACCGACTGCGGTGTCTTCATCCGGCGGCAGGTTTGGTCTACGGGCCGCGGAGGATAATGGAGAAACTCCCGACACTCAGGACGCTCTGTTTGAATATCCCGGGTTCAACGCGACCATTTCCATTCGCGAAACGAGTGCCGGCCGGCCGGAACCGTACGACCTAGAGTTGTTCGGCACAAAAGGAAGTCTGGCGATTACCCGCTCGGGCTTCGAGATAACCTGCGACGGCAAGCGCGATCCCACTCAGACCATTCCGACGTTTAAAGGTCACCCTAGCGGCGGGCCACGTCCGGGCACTGATCGCAGGGAGACTACGCCCAAACCGAAGGAACTGTGGTGTGCGCCTGTTCGAGATTCCGGTTCTGGAGCCGAGCAGTTCGCACGGCATGCGCGCAACTTCTTGGATTGCGTGAAGTCCAGAGAGACTCCGGTTTCGGATGTCGAGTGGGGTCACCAAGTCACAACCGCGTGTCACCTGGCGAACATCAGCTTACGAACCGGGCGGAAGATCCGGTGGAATCCCACGACCGAAGAAATACTCGATGATCCCGCGGCCAACGCGACGCTGGAACGCCCCTACCGCAAGCCGTGGGACGATGTTCTGAAGAGCCTTCTGGCTTAAGTGCAAATCTTGATGGAACGCCGCACATTTCTGATCGGGTCGGCTGCGTATGCCGCCACCGCAGTTGCGGGATCTCCGTTGAGCCCGATGGGAATCTGTATCTACAGTTACGATTCTTCTAAACAGCAGTTCGCAGACACACTTGCTTTTCTAGATCATTGCCATGCCATAGGCGCATCCGGAGCGCAGATGGAGTTGACCTCACTCGATCCCGCGTTTGCCCAAAAGGTTCGGGCGAAATGCGTTTCGCTCGGGCTCTATTACGAGGGTATCGTTTCTTTGCCGAAAGGCGACGGCGCTCAGTTCGAACGTGAAATCATTGCGGCCAAGACGGCGGGGGCCCGCGTGGTTCGCGCAGCTTGTCTGAGCGGTCGCCGCTATGAAACCTTCCACGACCGGGAGGCGTGGCAGCGTTTTGTTCAGGACAGCCACGCCGCCCTTCAGGCTGCCGGTCCCATTCTCGAGAAGCATCGCATTGCACTGGCTCTGGAAAATCACAAGGACTGGACGGTCGATGATCTGCTTGAACTCATGCGGAAGTATGGGAGCGAGTATCTCGGTGTCTGTCTCGACTTCGGAAACAATCTCGCTTTATTGGACGGGCCGGACCGAATGGTGAAACTCGCGCCGTATGCGCTCGCGACGCATGTGAAAGACATCGCGCTCGAGCCAGCCTCGAACGGATTCAACATGTCGGAAGTGCAACTCGGAAGCGGCATTGTTGACGTGATGAAGCTTGTTTCCGCAATACGTGAGGCACATCCAAATACGCGATTGAGTTTGGAAATGATCACTCGCGACCCGCTCTCGATTCCGTGCCTAACGGACGGTTACTGGGTGACGTTCCCGGAGCGAAAGAACTCGCACCTTCAGCCTGCGCTCGAGCGCGCTCAGTCCGCAAAAAACAGACTTCCCCGAATCAGCCAGGAGTCAAAGGAAACACAAGCGCGTATGCGTGAAGAAAACATCAAGTCTTGTCTCCGCTACGCGCGAGAGAACCTGGCCAGCTAATGCCATACCAGATCTTTTCCGAGCCGGCGCGAAGCATCCTAACTCCCACGTCCGGATTCATCGCCGAAGCAGGTTTTACGCATTCCTTAACTCCCGCCCGTAACTGCACGTTTGGCTGTTCATATTGCTACGTGCCGACGATGGGCATCTATGGGGGACTGCGCCGTGAAGATGTAACGCACTGGGGCGCGCAAACGACGTTTAAGTCAAATGCGGCGGAACTTCTCGGGCGTTCACTGCGCGGCGATCAGCGGATCTATTGCTCGCCGCTCGTTGATCCATTTCAGCCAGCGGAAACGGACGTCGGGGCAATGACGCCGATTCTGGAAGCGATCGCGGCACGTCCACCCGCGCTCCTCGTTCTGCAGACGCGAAGCGCGCGTGTTCTCGAGTATGTGGACGCCATGCACCGGATCGCACAACGCACTGCTCTGCGTGTCAGCTTTTCGGTGACGACGGACGACGACCGCATGCGCCGCTTCTACGAGCCACATTGCGATCCGATTGAGCGCCGCTGGGAAGCCGTTCGCCTTCTTATCGAACAGAAGATCGAGACTTACGTTGCGCTTGCGCCGCTCCTCCCGTGTGACCCGGACCACTTACTCGACCGCGCGATGCACGCTTCTCCGTATCCGATCATCTGCGACCCTTTTCATACGAGGGCCGGGAAGCCGCGAGGCGCGACGACGCGCGAGGCGGCGTTACGAATCAGCGAGCATCTCGGGCTTTCGCATTGGCACGACGCGAAATTTCAGCAGTTCACCGTCGCGAGGATGGCGGCACGCGCAGAGAAGGCAGGACGACGGTTTGGGACAGGATCCGCGGCTTTCCGCTTCTTGACAGACAACACATGAATTATCTCGACCAACTTGGGATCGAAGAAGTAAACGGCACGGGCAGCGCTGGTGAGCTTGTTTCGCTTAGTCCGGGCGACGGAAAACCGATTGCACGCGTACGACAGCAAACGCGCGAAGAATACGACGAAGTCGTCGAGGGAGCGCGGACGGCGTTTCACGACTGGCGTCTGGTTCCCGCCCCGAAGCGCGGTGACATTGTGCGTGAAATGGCGAACGAGCTTCGGGCGCATAAGGCCGCGCTGGGAATGCTTGTCACCCGCGAGATGGGCAAGATCCTGCCGGAAGGCGAAGGCGAAGTGCAGGAGATGATCGATATCGCGGATTTCGCGGTCGGGCTCTCGCGCCAACTTTACGGCAGCACAATGCACAGTGAACGGCCGGGACACCGCATGTACGAACAATGGCACCCGCTGGGTCCCGTTGGAGTGATCAGCGCCTTCAACTTTCCGGTTGCAGTATGGTCGTGGAACGCAATGCTTGCTCTTGTTTGTGGCGACACCGTTGTGTGGAAGCCGTCGCCCAAAACGGCGCTATGCGCGATCGCCGCGCACGACATATGCAACCGCGTGCTCTTGCGGCACGGCTTTCCCGGTGTTTTGAATCTGGTCGTCGGCCCGAACGAAACCATCGGGGAAGCCATGCTGGCAGACTGGCGGCTACCTTTGATCAGCTTTACTGGTTCGAGCGGGGTGGGGCGGCATGTGGCTGCTGTAGTCGGCGCAAGGCTGGGAAAGGCGCTGCTTGAATTGGGAGGCAACAACGCGATTATCGTCATGGAGGACGCAAACTTCGATCTCGCGTTGCGCGGTGTCCTGTTCGGATCTATCGGCACGGCTGGGCAGCGCTGCACTTCCACGCGCCGCCTCTTTCTGCAGCATGGTATTTCCGCCCGCATGTGTAATGCGCTGATTGCCGCATACCGGCAAGTGCGCATTGGCGATCCGATGCAGCCCGATACGCTCATGGGACCGCTGGTGAGCGAGGATTCCGTTCGGCGGATGCAGTATGCGCTCGACGCCATCCGGGAGCAAGGCGGGGAAGTAATTTTCGGGGGCAATGCGCTGGGTGGCTGTTACGTCGAGCCGGCGCTGGTACGCGCGCGGCATGACTTACCGATGATGCAGGAGGAAGTCTTCGCGCCTATTCTCTACTTGATCGATTTCCAGGATCTCGAAACGGTGATTCAGTGGCATAACGCTGTTCCGCAGGGACTCTCATCATCGATCTTCACGAACAACCTAATTGCCGCGAAAACCTTTCTGAGCCATCGTGGTTCGGACTGCGGAATCGCCAATGTAAATATCGGAACGAGCGGGGCCGAAATTGGCGGGGCGTTCGGCGGTGAGAAGGATACCGGTGGAGGGCGCGAATCGGGAAGCGATTCGTGGAAGGCGTATATGCGGCGGCAGACGAATACGATGAACTGGTCGCGCGAGTTGCCGCTGGCGCAGGGGATCGAGTTCGCGCTCTAACGCGTGACCTCACGGTTCTTATCCAACGCGGGCGCGTTCGTCGGCTTTGCCTTCGTCATTGTGGTTATCGCAAGATGCTGCAGTTTTCGGAGGCATACTGTGAGCGCCCAGTCATCAGCGCTGAAACTCCCGAACCCAGGGAATTATGCCAGTGTACATGCCGGCGCCATTGCGGCGATCGTGCTTCTCGGAATACTCACATATGCAACATCGCTAGCGGATCCACTTCTTTCGGATGATTTTGTTTTAATCTCCAATACTTCTGCGGCTACAGGATCTCTTGTTAGTTCTCTTGTAGAACGTGGCGGGGATGGCAATATCAGGCCCCTCGGCGTCTTTGTATTCGGAACTTACAAGTTTTGGGCCAACCTGGATCCGGTCAGGTGGCACCTATTAGGATTAGTCCTAAACACACTCGATGCGATTGCTGTCTACCTACTAGCCTTTCGCCTTTCCGGCAAATACGATCTGTGCATTCTTGCTAGCAGTCTTTTTGTTGTGCACGCGGCACATTCCGAAACAACGGCGTGGGTCGCCTCTACTTTTGACTTGCTGGCAACGTTCTTCTCGACTGTTGCCATCTTAGTTATTGCGCGGGATTTTCAACCGTCAGATGCCTGTCTAAGGCGGCTACACACTTTATCGTCGTGCGTTCTTGTTTCACTCTTAACTGCTTTTGCCATATTGTCAAAGGAGAGTGCCTACGCAGTTCCGGTGCTTGCGTTATTCATCTTAGTCGGATGGACACGCTACAGTGTCCGAAACTGGACTTGCTTGTGTGCGTCCACCATAACAGCTTTTGTTTTGTTTGCGCACCGATGGATCTTGTACGGTGGTCCCGGCGGCTACGTAGACGCTACTACCGGGAGATCGACAATCTTGGGCACGACGTTGTTGTCTGCAACAAAAGCGTTGGTTTACCGGCCGTGGGGGATCTTATTTTTTCCGGTGAACCTTTCGGCAGGGTTCTCGCCGATATCCGTGACTTTACTCGCTACATACTTGATATCGACCATTTATCTGATTTGCCGCTTCAGGCCGCGCTGCCATATTGTAATCTTCACGTTGGCTTGCGTATCAGTCGCGCTCATTCCTCCAATCCATTTAGCGCTTGTGGGCTATGACCTGGCGGGTACAAGAGTTTTTTTTCTTCCGTCTGTTTTCTTCTGCTTGTTCATCGTGACATTGATTACGTCGCTGTCGTCTCGCCGCGACCGGTACGTTGTGGCCGCAGTCATTCTGACTTTTCAGTTTGCAGCGCTTCAACATAACCTTTTCATACGCCACAAAGTAAGCCTTCTCGCCCAGAAGGTGTGCGAACAGGTCCGAACTGAGCTTGCGCGTACACCGGCATTGGCGATATCAAATTTGCCGAGTGTGTTGGATGGCGTATTCTTTCTTGGGAATGGTCTGGCCGAATGTGCCGGCGCGAGAACGGAAATGTTCGACGCCAATAAGCTGCACAGCACGCTGAAGTGGGATCAGACGTCAAGGCGTTTGAAGTCAGTCGAGTCTGCGGAATCACTTAACATGCCAATCTGGCTCGAGCGTAGATAAGAGCGGTGAATAAGGACTATGTTACGGATTCAAAATGAGCTTAAGTCCAGCTCTGCCCTGACCTGCCTCGTCCAGATGCAACGTTTGCGAAGAGGAATCGAAGGAGCTCAGGGCGGCTGGCTTCGCATACTCGATTGTGACGGGTTCGCTGAACGCGTAGACGACGTAGTCGCCGGGGGGAATACCACCGATGAGCGCAGGCCGAACCACGGCAGGCGGATTGGGTGGCATGATCCTTGTCTCTGCAACCAGCAGCATCTCACCACCGTTCTCCTGAAGAACTACAACACGCGCTGGCGGGCGCGGTCCCGCATCGGGCCAAGTGACAGTGGCTTCCAGACTCGCGCCACGCGGGCTGACAACCAGCGAGAGCGGTAGCGAGCCGCCTTCCGAAATCAGCACTCCATTGCGTAAAACGTCGCTGCCGCCCTGAGTCGCCGACTGCACATACCAGTTCGGCGCGAGCGTGGGAGCGACTTGGTATTTTCTGGGCGGTACCGCCTGTGTGATCGTAAATGCTCCGTTGCGAACCGGCGCAGAGGCTCCGTTGAACAAAGAATGGATGCCGATCGCGGTCACTCCTTCGGCCGCAGACTGATCTCCCGCGCTTTGAACCGTCCCGGTGAGCGCGGGAGATTTAGAAACAGACACGTTGATGCCAACCACATCACTGTCGCGAACGGAAACAGGATGAAAGGCTGCCGCGTCGCCGCTGTCGCGCAGCACCACATGCAAGAAGTAATCGCCCGAGGGAATGCCGCTCAAGACGAACTCCGATGTTTTTGGGTCGAATGCCGAGGCGTACGCGACTGGGAGTGAGGTGATCGAATCGACTCCCGCCGTGAGCGCCACCCGCGCCTGTTGAGAACTTGGATCGATCCGGCCCCGTATATGATACGCGGGCTGCGACGAAAGCTGAATGTCGGCTCGTTGTTCGTTTGCCGGACGAAGCGAAACCACCTGGGCCGCGAGGGGATCGGTGACATTGGGCGCGAATGTCGGCGGAAACGCCTGTTGATCCTCAGGATCGGCGAGCATCGGAGGCGCAAGCACGGCCACATAACACGCGCCCTGACCCAAACCAGCGAGCCGATACGCGCCAAGATCGTTGGTGTGAGTGCTTTCACGCGGCTCGAGACGACGATACCCTCCGACGATCACTGAGCGCAGCACCACGATCTGCGCGTTCGCGACTGGCTCGCCATCTTCATTCGTCACGACCCCGGTTAGCGTGGCCTGAGGCTGAATGCCAAGCGTATAGCGGGTCGCCTGCGTTCCGCCGACGAGAATTACTTTGCGATACGACGATTCATTCTGCGCGTAACCCTGTGCTTGCACCGTGAGGTCGTAGGTTCCAATCGGAACGTTTTTGAGCAGAAAGTTGCCGGTGCGATCGGTTACCACCTTCTTCGTGTTTGCCGGACCCGTGGTGGACTCGAGCGCAATGGCGGCGCGGTTGACCGGCTTTCCCGTGACCGCATCGTTGACAACACCGGAAATATCGAAGCTGCTCCCGATGGTGACAGGGTTGGGTGGGTCTTGCGCGATGGCTGCGAGCGAGACGAGTCCGAGCAGGAGAAAACGCATCGGCCTCTATTTTCGCCTGTCGCCGAAATCAAACGGCGCGGCGGCTTGTGCGTTGAAGGAGTTCGGTCGCGCGTTCAATGCCTTTCGCTTCCGCCTCTTCGCGTGTGGCGCCGGTGGTTCGCGCCAGCCATGCACCTGGGGAGACATTATCGGCTTTCGAATGCCAGACTTGCTCTAAGCGGTAAGTGCTAAGACGAATCAGCCAACCTTCTATCTCGATCGTACGCTCGGAGTAGTCAGACGGTTTCATGAGGATTGCCATCGCGCTCATGCGTGACCTGCCGCAACCGCAGCCGCGCCACGTTCGACAGGAGCACCCACCAGATTGCCCCATTCCGTCCAGGAGCCGTCGTAATTGACAACATTATCGAAGCCGAGCAGATACTTCAGAACAAACCAGGAGTGACTGGAACGTTCACCGATTCGGCAATAGGTGATGATCGGTTTGTCGCCGGTGATTCCTTCGTGTGCGTAGAGATCGCGCAGTTCGTCACGTGACTTGAAAGTACCGTCATCGTTGCAAGTCTTTCCCCACGGAATCGAGCGCGCGCCCGGGATATGACCGCCGCGCTGGCATGTCTCCGCAAGGCCGGGAGGAGCAAGGATTTCACCGGTGAACTCAGCCGGGCTACGTACATCTACAAGATCGGCGGAATGGGCGCTCGCCGCGGCTTGCACGCCGGGCAGGAATGCGCGAAGGCTCGCATTCGCTGGTTTGGCTCGATACTGCGAGCGAGAGTAGGAAGGAGTTTCCGTCGAGAGTTCGCGTCCTTCAGCGAGCCAACGCGTGCGTCCACCGTTCATGATCCGGATGTCGCGATGTCCATAAATCTTTGCCTGCCAGAGCGCCCACGCTGCGAACCAGTTGTTGCTGTCGCCGTACACGACGACTGTCATTTCGGGAGTTATCCCGGCGTCACTCATCAAGTTTTCGTATTGTTCTTGCGACAGAATGTCGCGGCGCAGAGTATCGCAGAGCTGAGAGTTCCAAGCCCAAGCAATCGCCGCGGATAAGTGACCCTCATCATACGCGGCCGTGTTTACATCTACTTCAACGATTCGCACGATTGAATCGTGCTGGTGTGCTTCGACCCAAGCCGTGTCGACGAGGACTTCAGGGTGCGCGTAAGACGACAATGGAATCTCCTGACAAGATTCCATTGTCAATCAGTTAAAGTCGGGCTAGCAAGGGTATCTCACTGGATTGAGATCACGTTCGGAAGAACAGCTTCTTCGGCTGCGTCCGTGACCCAGATGGATTCGGGTTGAATGGTCGGGTTGCTGCCCGCGGTCAGGACAACGGTAAGGGTGGTTGGGCTTGTCACCGTAACGGCACCCACCGTAAATCCCGGGATAGGCTGCACGACGGTCGACGCTTGATCAAAATGGGTATTCGCCCCGGACACGGAGACAGTTGCAGTTCCTCCTGGAGCGATGGTTGTGGGACTAACCCCCGTCAGTACAGGATCGGCAGGCGGCAACAAGAAGTTGTAGCCGGCGCGAACGATAAAGATTGACATGTCGCCGCGGGTCACGGGATTATTCGGACAGTAGCTGGTCGGACCGCAGCCGTTGGTAATGTGATCGCGCTTCATGCGTTGGATGAAGCCGAAGGCGAATGCGTTGGCCGGAACATCAGAAAAGTAAGGCGCGGGCGAGTAGTCAAAAGCAGCAGCAGAGCCGTAGCGGGCGCGGATAATGAAGACCGCCATTTGGGCGCGAGTGACCGGGTCGTTCGGGCAGAAGGTAGTCGCGCCACAGCCCGGCGTGATGCCGAAGTCGCGCAGCTTTTGGACCCAGTGGTAGCCAAAACTACC
>JAVHMZ010466566.1:0-17524 GCA_034782995.1 Amazona versicolor
AGATCCAGTCGCGTCCTCGCAAATCGTAGTAGCCATCTGCCCAGACATAGTTCGGGCCCGGCGCGGCGCCCATTACCACTCGCGGCCTTGCAGGCGGCGGTGGAACGCGATAAGCGTAGCCCGGAGCTCCGCACGCTGCTCCTGTCATAGCAAGAGCGAAAACAGCTGATAGAACCAATTTCTTCATAACGGCCTCCGCTATTGAAAACGCTGTTCAGAATGTTCAGGTTGCGAAGGTTCTGGTGAAATTCACTTCATGCGATACTAGCCAAACTGCACGCCAGCTCCCGTACCTACTCTACGGATATAGCTTGCGCCTTCTTCGTACTCCTCTGCTGTCTTGAGATGCTCCAGCATGAGCGGTGGACGTTGCGGTAGTTTCGCGATCTCCCTCAGGTAGGTGGAGTAGTCCACCGAACCACGGCCAGGGATTACTTCAACGAAATGCACGTTGAGCTCGGTCTTCCATTCGAGATCCTTTGCATGACAGGACTGAATCCAGCGGCCCAGCTTCGCGAAACACTCGGAGATGAAAGCAGAGTTGTCGTAGAACCGTTCGGGAGAATTGATGCCGTTACAGACGTCCATATGCACTGCAAACGCAGAACGGTCGACAGCGCGGATGAGCTTCAGGTAGGAGTCGGGCCCGTTCGGCACGATCCAGCCCATCATCTCGATCGTGAATTTCGTGCGCTTCGGCTTAGCCGCGTCGAGAACGTGCCGGCAGTTCTCTACGGTGGCATCGAAAAATTCCCGCGATAGATTCTTTTCGCTCGGTCCATACCAGACCGTCGCGTTATACGAACCCGCAATATCCACGCAGCATCGCGCCCCAACCAGATCAGCTAGCGCACAACGCTCCGTCACATACTCCAGGTTGGCGCGCCGCTTTCCATCGTCCGGGTCCAGCATATTCTTCCAGGCGCCCACCTCCGCAATTACCACGTCGGCGTCTGCGAATGCCTTCGCAATCGCCCGCACGCGGTCTGTCTCTTTCACGTCCACGTCCCCCGGGCAATACGCTGCTCGATAGCCCAGGCGTTTGTGCTCTCGCGCGAGCGCTTCCGGATCATCCGACTTCAGAAATATCGGTCCACCCAGACGAACGCGTGAGTCCGTACTGACAGTTGCTAACAGGGGAGTCGCCGCCAGCAGTCCTATTGCCGAGCGGCGCGTTACGAAGGCCGCGGCACATTCCCGGCGCGTTAGCGCAAGTGTCATGCCCAGCAGTTTACAAGCCCGGTCGCGAAGCTATTGCGCCCCGATCGCAATCTTCATGGGTTCACGCCGCTCAGCGCCGCCCGGCACCCGGTAACGCGCAAGCAGATATCGCACCAGGTATAACGAGCACCCGATCGCCACCGCAAGCACGGCATTCACCAGCAGCACCGCAACTGCTGTCACCAGAAACGCCAGCGCATCCGTACGCCGCATCCGCGACAGTCTCCGCCAGGTGCTCCATTCCAGAAGGCAGATGCCAATATAGGCCGTCACGCCCGCTAACGCCTGAATCGGGATGTGGGCAATGTAGTCCGCACCCAGTGCCAGAAAGGCCACGATGAAACCGGCATGGAACAGGTTCGACATGCGCGTACTGCCGCCACATCGCACATTTGCCAGGCTGCGCGCCGGAATCCCTACGCTCATCGGAGCTGCGAAGACGCCTGCCACCATATTGGCGACGCCATAAGCGCCCAATTCGCCATCTGCATCGCCGCGCTTTAAATGCTGATGGCGGCCGCGAAAGTGCTCCACCACGCGCGACGTCAGAAGAATGTTCACCGACGAAACAAACGCCAGTCCCAGGGCCTCCGGCACCACCCGTAATACGTCCTCGGGTGTCCACATGAATCCGGCAAAACGCGGCAGCGCCAGCGGCAGTTTGCCTACTTCCCGCTGATTCAGATGAAACAGTGCCGCTACCGCGACGGCACTTAAAATTCCCACTAACGGCGCCGGTGCCCGCGGAGCGTAAGAGGCTGCCGCCAGGGCTGCCGCAATCACCACGACGCTGATCAACACCGCGCCCCATTGTGTCTGGCTTGCATGCGACAACACTTGCCACGTCTGATACACCATGTTGTTTGATGTGCGGTCTACCACTGTTCTTACGCCCAGCATGACGCCCAGTTGCGATAAGAACATCATGGCGCCAATGCCGCAGGAAAAGCCCGTCACCACCGCTTGCGGCACCCTCTGAATAAGCCGGCCCAAACGGAGGACGCTGAAGATCAGCATGAAGACCGAGGCCGCCATGCAGACTTTGGCGGCGCCTCCCACGCCTTGCAGCTTCACTGCGTGCGCGATAAACGGCACTGTTGCCGAGCCTGTCCCGCCAATCAATAAGGGGTTACGTCCCAGCAGTGCCGTAATGGGAGCGGTAGCGATCGACGTCACCAGGCCCAATACGGGTGGCAACCCCATTAAATTGGCCATTGCCAGACCGTAGGGAAGCGCAATCAGTGCAGCCACTGCGCCGCCCGTGATATCTCCGGTCAGCTTTCTCCACGTGTACCGAAACTTTAAATCAAACAAAGGTCCAGACCCTCGATCAATCGAACCGACCACGCCAGGACTTGGGGCGCAACGATCGGACGAACCGGGTCAGATCCTACTAACGATTGCTTAAAAAGAAACGGGGCGTACTTGATTACGCCCCATGTACCGCGCTGTTCAACACGAAAACAATCTACGCGTTGTAGACCTTCGTAAACGCCTGTTTGAACTTCGCCATCTCGTCTTTCGTTCCCACCGTCACGCGCACGTGATCGGGCCAAACCGGCCAGGAGCGTCCGATGTAGATGTTCTCCTTCGTCATTGCTGTGTAAAAATCCTTACCAGGCCGCTTCACGTTGATCATGAAGCAGTTGCTCTCCGACGGAATGAAGTCCACATTCTTGGCAGTCAGAAATTCGAACGTATCGTTCCGGACATCGCCGATGATTTTGCGACGCTCGGCTACCAGGGTCTTCACTTTCAGGCTTGCCGTCGCGCCCACCATCCCTGTCACAGGCATCGCGCCCGCGCTATACGGCCTCATCTTCTCCAGAATGTCGGGTCTTGCCATGGCAGCGCCCGCTCGCAATCCAGCCATTCCATAGAGCTTCGAGAATGTTCGCAACACCAGAACATCCTTGTCTTTGGCCACCAGATCAGAACAAGGAACCGCGTTTTGAGACAGATGAATATAAGCCTCGTCTACCAGCACAATCGCATCCTTGGGCTTGTTGTCCACCAGCCACTCAATGTCGGTCTTGCTCGTCAACGTTCCTGTCGGATTATTCGGGTTGCAGATGTAGTACAGCCCGCCATTCGGCTCCGCTTTCAGCATGGCGCGCACATCGTGATCCCAGGTTCCTTTTCGCAACGGAACATTGACGGTCTTTGCCCCAATGAACTTCGCCGCGCGCTCACCAGCCTCATAGCCGGGATCGGCCTTTACAAACGGCCTCTCCTTCGAGCAAAAGGCGAGTACCGCCTGGTGCAAAGGCGCGCTCGAACCTGCATAAACGTCCACATAGCTGTCTTCCGGCTTATAGCCGAATCTCACGCCCTCGATCGACGCCAATTTCTCCGACAACTCGAAGGTATCTTCATACATGTATCGGCCGCCTTTGGCTACGATTGCGCGAATGGCGTCGGCGGCTTCCGGGCAGGGACCTAGCGGGTTCTCATTCGCGTTGATCTTCACCGCGTCTGGGGGCATGTTCCGCACCATCGACAATTGCGCCAGCGCCGGTTCGTTGTAAAACGGCAGCGCTGCGCCGGCGGTTAACACGCTGGCAATGCGGCCGAAGTTTCTCCTCGAAAAACCCCGCCGTAGTAAATCGGCTCGAGTCTCCGGACTTAAAGGGGTGTGAAGCGTAGCGGACATTTCCTCTCCTCGGAATGCTGATGAACAATGAAGATTGTAGTGGAACGGAGACGGACTTGGTCTTCGCCATCATATCGAACTCGATTGGCAGTTAGAACGAAAATCGAACGCCTAGCTGTAATAGTCGTGCAAAGTTGACTTGGTTGTTGATGATGCCGAAATTCGAACTACCCAGCTTGGTGTTCGGGTTCGGAAATTGCGGCGAGTTGAATGCATTCAGAGCCTCTGCCCGAAACTCCGCATTCAACCGCTCGTAAATATTGAAGTTCTTGAACAGTGAAATGTCCCAATTTTTCGTACCGGGGCCTCGGTAGGGTATCGTTCGGGCCAGATTGCCGAACGTGAAAGCGGGAGCAGTTGAGAATGCAGCAGCATTAATGTAATGACTTAGCCGGTCCTCCACGCTTCCGGGTTCGCTCGGCGAAATACCCGTCGCGTTAGGCCGCTGCACTCCCGTCCCCAGAACCGAATTGTTATTAGTGTCCTGCGTAATGGTAAGCGGGAACCCTGTCTGATAAATGTTAGTAAAGTTTGCCTGCCAACCACCAATCGCCAGATCCACCAGCCGGTTGGTATTCTTCATCAGGTATTTACCGCGCCCGAACGGAAGCTCGTAAGTCAATGTGTTAGTCCAGCGCAAAGGCGTATCTGTCACGGCGAGCCCATACTCGGCTCGTAAGTTGTACACGTCTTGCGGCGCCGTCGCACTTCCAGAGAAAAAGTTCGTACTGCCAAACTCGTTGTCGCTGTTGCGCGACCACGTGAATGCGGACAGGAACGACACTCCCGCCGATAGCCGCTTCTGTGCCTTGACAATCATCGAGTGATAACGGGCCGAGCTTGGATTACTCAGCCACCCAATGGTGTTGTACTGCGAAAAGGGCTTGAGTAATTGTGCCTGCGCCACCGTCGAGGAGCCAATCACTCCCTGACCGGCAGCGGCCGGGTAATACGGATTGTTCACCGACGCCGAAAGGCTCGACCCCAATGAAAGATATTGGTCGGGCACCTGATTGATGTTGTAACTATTGAAGTTGTTCGATCCCGTGAATAGACCCGTGGAACGTGAACCAATGTATCCCACTTCCATCACTACACCCTTGTACAACTCCCTCTGCACGTCGAGCGAGTATTGATATACAATTCCCGAACCGCGATTCTGGTCCAGAACGTTGATCCCCGATCCCAGGTTCGTTAAGGCACCCAACGAATTTCCCACCGGCTGAATCACGCCGCCCGGGAACGGATTGCTCAGTGAATTGGCAGGCGTTGCGTTTCCATTGTTGCTGGCAACGTAGGTTGTCACGGCCGTATAGCCCACTGCCAGGCTTGCGTCTTCAGAGAACCGGATTGGTGCGTAAAATACCCCCGCGCCGCCCCGTATCGTGGTTTTCGCATCGAGCTGGTAAGCGAAGCCCGCGCGCGGACCCCATTTGTTCGTTGATGGACGGCAGCAGTAACTGCCATGGCCATTCGTCTGCGCATACTCGAGAACACCGAACGGTGTCACACCGCTTACCCCGCCTGCAATCGGATTTACAGTGGTCGGATCGAATCCCACCACCCAATGATTGTTCTTCTCCTTGATCCCGGTTTCGAATTCATAACGGACTCCCAGGTTCAGCGTCAGCTTGTTACTCACTCGAAAATCATCTTGGATATATCCAGACCAGTAATTCACTTTGTTGAACAGCTTCGTAGTCGTTTGCACGCTCCCCGAAGAAGGAAATCCCAGTAACGCGTCGGCAAAGTCTGCGCCCGTGCCGTTACCCGCGTTGGGGAACTGCCGGGAGAATACGCCATTGAACGCGAACGTTCCCGCGGCGTTGTTCAAATTCAGGTAATCGGCATGGATCGCGCGATAGTCGGAGCCAAACGTCAGATTGTGCCGCCCGACAAACTTCGACATGCTTACCAGGAAATTTCGGGAGTAAAACACCGTGTTATCCGGTGACACGTTACTGGCACTAAAGCTATTAAAGTCGAACTCGGGAAGGTAATTAGCTTGCAAGCTATTAACGTAGTTACCCGGGAATCCGAGCGTCGCCGGACTGACACCCAGATTAAAAGGAGCGGTTTGATTCGGAAAACGGTTGAAGCCGAACCGCAGGCTGAGCACCGTCGTCGGATTCAACGTCATGATGCTGTTCACCTGCGTCGCGTCTACCTTCCGGAACAGCAGAAACGGCGAGGCGTTACTCGAAGCGAGTCCTCCGCCCAGCGTGTTGCCGCCTGGTTCCCGGCTCTTGTAGTGCAGATAAGATGCGTTCATCTTCCACCAGGGCAGAATCTCCTGGTCAAGCTTCGCCGTATACTCATCTGCGCGGTCCGTTAACGTGTCCACTCCGTTAAAATTCACGCCGTCGATCACGCCTGTCTGCGGCAGCGGGAATGCGTTCAAGATTTTCAGTCCGACCGGATTTAACAGGGTTTGGGGAATTCTGTTTCCCGCAAAGGGAGTCCTGGCCAGTGTTACTCCCGCTGGACAGTTATCGGCAGCGGTACAGGTATGGGTCGAACTCGGATCGTATAAGACGCGCGAACTCGCCGAGTAGTCGCCCGCCCGCTCTGCCGCTGTGGGCAACGTGTATTGGTCGGTCAACGGCGACTTCTGCCGGTAACTCTCCGTTGTGATGTAAAAGAAGGTTTTGTTTCGGCCGTCGTAAATCTTTGGAATAAACACCGGACCGCCCAACGAGCCGCCCCAGTTATAAAAAGGCGTGTCCTGCTTCTTCCGTCCTGCCGCATTCGAGAAAAAGTCATTTGCCAGCCAGTCGGTCTGCCGCGTGTACCCCAGCAGCGACCCATGCACCTGATTGGCGCCCGACTTCAACAGAGTGTTGAATACGCCGCCACCCGTACGGCCCATCGTTGCGTCATACGTGTTCTCCTGCAGCTTCATCTCTTGCGTTCCCTCGATCGAAGGAATGATGACCGCGCGGTTCACCGAATCTGTAATGGGCACACCATCAATCAGGTAATTATTGCCGCGAACGGGTCCGCCCGCGATAGAGATCGCGGAGGAACCGCTCTGATCCTGGAATCGATTAAATCGTGGATCGCCCACTGGCACCACATTGGTCGACAACTTAGACAGCAAAAAGGGATTCCGTCCCAGATTCGGCAAATCCGTCAATTTCTGCGAGTCCAGCACTTGACCATTGGAGGCATTACCGGTCTCGATTGCCGGCACCTCTTCCGTCACTTCGATCGTTTGTACACTCGAACCCAACTCCAGCTGAATATCGGCCGTAACACTCGCCTGAGTTTCCACTGCCACATCGCGCCGGAGGTATTTTTTGAAGCTCGGGCTTTCCGCGGTTACGATATAGGTCGAAGGATCGAGAGACGAGAACACATACTCTCCCGACCCATTCGTCATCGTGCTGCGTTCGTTGTTGGTGGTCTGATCGGTAAGCGTCACTTTTACGTTCGCCATCGAGGCACCCTGCCCGTCAGTCACCAATCCGCGCAAACTTCCTTGATAGTTCTGCGCGCAAAGCAAACTTGTAAATAGGAATGCGAACAGACCTGTCCGCTCGAATCTTGTAATCACCCCTGAGTCTCCTTGTTACTCCATCGCGAGGCATTGGTCCGGCGCGGTTACGCGCGAGCCACTGCGCCGTCATGCTGCAACAGGGAGCGTTGAAGTCCACCAGGGACCGGATCGGCTTCTTGAGGGTCTATGGTCTGACACGAGAGCGAATCGCTCTCGCCCCGGACACCCGGAAGCATTTGTGTGTTTTCACGAGTGTAACCGATAGCGGAAAGCCTTTACAACCAAAGTCGCGACTTTTCGTCAAAAACCTGATTGATCCGCCGTCCGCAACTTGCCTTCGACCGGCAAGCGTCATCAGTTACCGCCTGCTCTTTCTCTGCCAGGTGGCACAAACGTCGGATCCCAACTATGATTTGAAATCGAACCTACTAGATCATCCGAAGAGTCATTTCAACCGTTACCTGGATCTCCTATTTGCGGCAAGAGTCAAAAGCGAAGCATTGGACAATTATTGTTTTAGGTCTGGCATTAGCGCTACCAAATGTCGTAACTTCCTTGGCTTTCCGCTTTCTTCCGACCGGGTCCGGGTGGCAGACCATCTACGGTCTGTTCTCTTGGTCTGCCATAAACGTCTGATCAGGCATTCTTATTAAACAAAGGCCTGCGCTGTTATGGTACGTCTGTCTTCCGACGATCTTTTTCTGGGTGCTGGAGTTTTCAGGAAGGTGACCGAGAAGCAGACTGATACCTAAGCTGTCTAAAATTGGCTTTGTTTTTGCAGCAGCTCTGGACATTGCTTGATTTGGAAACTTCTGTAAAAAGCGGCCTGCAAGCGCAGGGCTGGAAATTCATTACAGTTGTTTCACTGGTGAATGCCGCTTTTCTTCTTTGCATCACATATTGTTGGTGGTTGAATTCTCGCCACCAGTCCTCGGCGTTAACCAGGCTGGCTTTTCACTGGCTTTTGATTGCCTGGCTCTTCTGGGAGGCTTTTCCCTTCATGGGATTCGTTCTGTGATCTTAGACCGGATCTTTGCAGTTGCCGCAATGCTTTCCGTCTCTCCGCTACTTCTCTAGTTCGCGATGCGCGGAAGAGCGATCGAGATGCCACCAAGGGCCTCACAGCCTGTAGGTATTACCGCAATATCTTCAAGAAGGCTGGCCACGGCCCGCGTGCCAATACCAGTCGATCAGCGTCGCTCCCGACCAAGCTGGGAGCGGGAAATCCATCAGCCACAACTTGGGCAGGCTTCCAATTACCCGTCTCACAATCGAGCGTGTAGGTCATCCAAGGCTGAGACGACAGAGGATCGTTGACCGACACTGACGCTGTCCCATCATCCGTCACGGCCAATTGGCTAACCTTAGCGTGCTTCGCGAGCGTCGACAAGCCGCGATAGTTATTCGGTGTCATCGAGTCAAGGGATATTTCGGCATATCCCCAGGTTGGGCATACCACGCAATGCGATCACTCTTTGCAACCAGACGCCCGGATTGCAGCCAGATTATCTGGTGAGCCGAAACATACTGGGACTGAGGAAGAAAGGAGCCAATCAGCCTGCCAGAGCTATCGAAGTGTCTTAGAACGCCCGCATTCGGATCCAACTCCGGAGCATCCGCCTTAAGGTCTTTCATTTCGCAACCTGTAGTCCACACCGTCCCGTCGGGTGCGACGCTAATCATGTGTACACAATACGGTTCTGTGCGGACTATTCGTTCCGTTCAACCTAGTGGAGAGATCCACGCAATCAGCGGCGCTCCTTGGCCTAAAGTCGAATAGGCTCCGCCGGCAAACACGATGGAGCCGTTGGTCCCTCGATCAAACCCGCCAATCCAAAACTTGGACGCTCCCGGAATATCTAAGGTCCTTGACGAGATGAGCCGGCCTTCACGATCCAACGTGTGAAAAGAAGGCGGTCCCGTGCTCGCCACGTCCATATAGAGGAACGCACCGCTACTCCACTTGAGAATTCCGTGGCTTTGGTCAACGATCATGTCCAAGGCATTAATGCTGATCTCTGGTTTTCAGAAGAACACCAGGCAACTCGGACGATGCTGCGAACCAAGCCAGGCAAAACAACCATAGAACCGAAAGCGAGTAGAGCCTGACCGTCATGATTTCACTCCTCTAAATTTGCTTTCTTCGATTCGCTGGTACTGGCAGCTAGGGATATTCGTCTCCGTCACAATCGCGGCCACGAGCCTTAGTGAGTGAATAAACGGCAGATTGTCAATCCATCTGCTCCTGGTTACGAAACAAATTAACGCATCATGCGCTCACGCGCGTCAGGCGATATCTGCAGCCGCACTCCCGTTAACTCCTGCGAGGTGAGCGCCGCCTTTGTGACGCCATCGTGCGTGTGGGCCGGGGTGTGCGCCAGCATATGGAAAACCTCATGTGCCATCACTCGCGCCAGCGCTACACCGTATTGATTCTGATAAGCAGCCGGATTACCGCGCCCGAAGCGCCGCTGCACGGAAGTTCGCACGCGATCGCATTCCACCTCGCCGAACGATAGTGTTTCTCCGTTCACCGCGTGCGTCAGGGCCAGAGCACCTCTCTCGTCTGAAAGCGCACCGATCGGCAAACCTTTGGGCAAACCACTCATGCTGCAGCTGCCACGCATCCGAAATACCAGCAACTCGTCGAACTGCCGCCCTTCTTCCACTTGACTTCGTAGAAGTACCGACACATCAATCTGCGAATCGCCGAGAATCCCGCGCAGTTCCTTTGCCAGTGCAAAATGCGGAACTCGCTCCACCGGCTCGTCATAGTCGAGCAAAACAGTTACAGCTCGGCTGTGGCTGTCGGAAGCGGCGGCGCAGCTGCCGCACAGTATCGTAAACAGGCATACAAGGCCGGTTCTTGTCATCTTGCCTCCTCAAACACGGAGTGGGCGTCGAGCCTATGGTATCGCTAAAAATTTCTGATAGCTATCGTCTCGAGTACGGCTAGAGTAAGAAGATGCATTTCCGGACCCTGCCGCTGGCCGCCCTGTCCTTCCTCTGCGCGTTGCCTGTCATTTCCATCGCAGGCCCGCTGACAGATATCGATAGCCTGGTAGTCTTCGGCGACAGCCTTTCTGACGTCGGCAACGCCACGATCGCGACAAATGGCCGGTTTCCCGGCCCCGGCTATGCGCCCGGCCGGTTCTCAAACGGGCCGCTTTGGGTGGATCAGTTTTCCGCTCGAGCCGGCCTGGGCACTGTTACGCCGGCCCTGGGCGGAGGGAATGACTACGCCGTGGCCTCGGCCAACTCTGGCTCGAACAGCCTTCAGGACATCGATAATCAGGTGGGCGCTTATCTGCTGTCCCATCCGGGAGGCGCAAGCTCCACCTCGCTCTACGCCATCTGGGGTGGCGCGAACGATCTCTTCAACGCAAGTAATACCGGGACTACTGCCGCCAACAATCTGGCGAGCAACATCCGCGCCCTGGCAGCTGCCGGTGGTTCCCGCTTTCTCTGGTTCAATTTGCCGCCGTTGAACGCCACGCCGCGCGCCACCCTCCAGAACTCGGTAGATGCGCTGCGGACTGCCACGCTCGACTTCAACAACGCCTGGTCAACCGATATCGATCTTTTACATGCCCAGGGCATCAATGTCACAGGCGTCAATATCTTCAACCTGTTTGGTTCCATCAGCGCCAACCCCGGTGCTTATGGAATCACCAACCTGACAGCGCCCGCCCAGACAACTCCCGGAGCCGACCCCAACTCTTACCTGTTTTGGGACATCCAACATCCGACTACCGCCGGCCACGGCTTCATCTCAAATCTGGTTTACAGCGATGTGACAGCACCTGAGCCGGCCAGTTTCGCCTTGCTAGCGCTAGGTTGTTCCGCTATCGTCCTGATGCGCCGCCGCGCACGCTAATTTCCCGGTCACTTTCTCCCGGACCGTAGGCGATCTCGACCGTCCAGTGCCCGGGTGGAAGCAATTTCGGAAACCGGTCGCCCCATTCCACCAGCACGACTGCCCGTCGATCCCAGATTTCGTCCAATCCAACGCTTTGAGCCGCCGTCTCGTCCTGCAACCGATACAAGTCGATATGAATGACTGCGCCCCGTTCGCCATATTCATGCACCAAGGCAAACGTCGGACTGCTGACTTCTGCTTCCGCTATACCCAACGCGCCGGCCAGCCCGCGCACGAATGCCGTTTTCCCTGCTCCCAGTTGCCCTTGAAGCGACACCACCGCGACCGGCCCGAAAATCCCAGCCAGTTCACGCCCAACCCGCTCCGTATCCTCTTCAGAGTGGGAGACGAACTCGCGCTTCATCCCGTCCCGGCCCGCGCCTCTTGCATTGCCTCCGGCAAACAAGTCAGTAAATCGAGCGCCAGTGTCGATTCTTCGCCAAGGTCGCGTGCACACAGTTCACCACAGCGGCCATGCAGCCAGACGGCCCCAATCACGGCCCGCTTCCAGTCACTCGGGTGCTGAGCCACTAGACCGGCGATCATGCCAGTCAGGATGTCTCCCGTTCCACCAGTGGCCATCGACGGTGAACCCGTCGGGTTAATCCACGTCTCGCCATCGGCAAACGCAATCACCGTCCGGTCACCTTTTAACACAAGGCAAACGTTATGCTCGGCGGCAAATCGCTGCGCATGCCCCAACCGGTCCTTCTGGATCTCCGCCGTCGAGCACTTTGCCAATCGTCCCATCTCGCCCGGGTGAGGAGTCAGGATCCTTGGATGCTCCTGGGCCGAAGGAAAATCCGCTGCCAGCAGGTTCAGGGCGTCAGCGTCGAAAACTACCGGTTTCTCTATATCCCGATAGAGATGCTGTACCAGGACATCCGCTTCTTCACCCGTACCTAACCCCGGTCCCACCGCCAGTACGCTTATCTTGTCCAGCGTCGCGTTGATCTCTGCCAAACGAACCGACATCAGTTCCGGGCGCAGCTCATAGGCGGCATCGGTGGCAATCGTGACCAGGCCCGCGCCGGCCCGGTAAGCGCCCAGTCCCGCCATAGCCGGGGCACCGCTTTTACCAAACGAACCGCCCGCTACCAGCACATGCCCATACAGGCCTTTGTTCGAATCTTTCTTGCGTGCACCGAATAGGTCCGCTATGTCGAACAGCGTCGTGGCGTTCATTTGCCCGTCTATCAAAGACTTAGGACTTCCCACCACCTCGATGTGGAGCTTTCCCTGCGCGTAGCACGCCGGTCCCAACACCTGGCTTCGTTTCGCAGCCGAAAATGTCACCGTGCAATCAGCCGGCACGTAGTCTTCGGGCAGTTCCGGATCATCCGCCGACAGTCCGGAGGGGAGATCAACGCTGACCTTAACGGCTTGGGAGTAGTCCGATCGGATGCGCCGAATCGCCTCGAGCGCCGGACCACGCGCTCCGCCCTTGGTTCCCGTCCCCAGAATCGCGTCCACTACGATCGTGTTCGGGGAGTTTGCCGGTGGCTTCGTTTCATAGCGGAAACCGGACGCCGTCAACATATCCCAATTGGCGGCCGCATCCCCCTCGAGTTCGTTTCGTCCAAAGACCTCCACCACGGCCAGCGTCCGGTACAGTTCCCGGTTTAGCAGCTGCCGCGCGATCGCGTATCCATCGCCGCCATTGTTGCCTTTTCCGCAGAACACAACCACGTCGACGCGGCTCAAGGGCCCATACTCTCGCGCCATTACCTCCACCACCCGGTGCGCGGCATTTTCCATCAGAATCAGCGACGGAATACCGCCTTCGACGGTTTTCCGGTCCACTGCGCTCATCTCAGCCGCAGTTAGTACCTTCATGCCGTCGCTACTTGCCGCGCCAGCAACAGCGTCATGTCATCCGACAACTCGGGCGTACCCGTCCATGCCCGTACTGCATCCAGCACAATCGTCAAAATCTCGCCGTCATCCTTATGCACGTTGCTCTGCACCAGATCCGTCAGGCGCTCCTCGCCGAACATTTCGCCGTAAGCGTTCTCTGGCTCCGTGATGCCGTCCGTGTAACACACCAGCAAATCCCCCGGCTTCATCGTCAGACAGCTTTCGTCATATTCCGCGCTCGGAAAAGCCCCCACCACCGTGCCATTCGAGTCGAGCGTTATCACTTCGTTCTGCCGGAACAGCAAAGGAGAAAGGTGCCCGGCATTGGTATAGGTCAGCGTGCAGGTGTGCTCGTCAAAAGACGCAAAGAAAAACGTGGCGTACTTTTCGGGTGATGTGTGCGCAAAAATCTGCTTGTTTAAACGCGAAACCAGCCGCGCGGCATCCACCTCCGGCTGCTGGGTACATTCTGTTGATTTCAACGGTGCATAGTTGGTTATTTGCGCTCGCAGGGCTGCTTGAATCGTGGCCATCAGGAGTGCGGCCGAGATCCCTTTGCCTGCGACGTCGCCGACCGCAAATATCAGCTTTCCCGCGCCGACATCCTGATAGTCGTAGTAGTCGCCTGAAACCATGCGTGCCGGGTCGCAACGCACCGTAAGCCGCAGCCCGCAAATGGGAGGCGCAGCCTTCGGGTACAACTGGCTCTGCACCTCGCGCGCGATCTCGAGTTCGGTTTGCAGCCGTTCCTTCTCCTTTTCGACCGCCAGCAGACGCTCCAGGTTCTCGGTCATCTGATTGAACGATTGCCCCATTTCACCCAGCTGATCCTGGCTTCGAACTGGAATGCGGTGCCGGAAGTCGCCTCGAATGACGCGCCTCGTTCCCTCATAGATCTGGTTGACCGCTTGTGTGATGCGCCGGCTTACCGAGACCCCGATCCAGATCGCCACCAGTTCCACCAGCACGAATAAGGCCCCGATCGCGATCAGGCTGTCGACCAGGAACTGCCGAATCGACTCCGTCCCCGAGAAGAACGTCCCCAAAACCGCCGACGGCCGAGACAGAACCGAGAGGACGCCCCGGTAGCTACGTCCCGGCGAACTGCCATGAAAGTGCGGCCGCATAGCTGGAATGAACACCGGCACGTCCAGACTGAATTTGGCCTGCGGCAAATTGCTTCCCTTCCGGTTGTTGCCGTTACGGAAATCCAACTTAAAGTTGGGGTTCTCCTGCGACCCGGATCGCGTGACGCTAGCCGAACCGGCAAACGCCAGATTTTGGCCCCCGTGATCCTGATCCGGCACCTCTCCCAGTTCGATGCTTCCTAGTTTCGGCACCAGATTCGTGATCGACTGGTCGTCCAGAATCGAGAAGGCCGAGATCTCCTCTCCCGAATCGATGGCGTGGGCCCAGGAATAAAAGCGATGATCCGCCACCATCAACCCATGTGCGTTTCCCCAGCCGTCTGCCAGAGGTAACGCCTTCGCTCCGGCCGGGAACACGTGCAGCCCATCGGAGTCCCGTACGCAAAGCGTGAAGCCTGGCTCCCGGTGTCTCACGGTCCGGCTCATGTCGGCTGCCACTAACAGCCTTCGATTCGCCGGATAATCTTTCAAGATCTCGACAACCGCGTTAATGCTTTCAAGGCGACGATCGAGCGCTGACCCTGCCAGGTAGACGGCTAGTTCATTCATCAGCGTCCAGAGGCCCAGCCCCGTTAACGTGATAAACAACAGCACCGGCAGGACGCCGAGCAGCCCATATACCAGCAGTAACCGGTTACGAAGGCTCCACAAGGAATGCTGTTTGGCCCACTTGAACCAGCGCCAAGCCATGACAGCCGAGGCCGGCAGCAGCACCAAGAACGCGAGCGAGGCAATGTCGCCCCAGCGCAGCGCGAGCGCTACAACGAATACCGCCAGTGACGAAGCGAACAGAATCCCCCAGATTCCGAATCGCCGGCGCAGGCGCAGCAGCTGCCCGGGTTCCGCTACCTTCATCTCCATTGAGCTTATCGCGAGAGATTTGCCCTGGGTTTTCAACAACACTGAACTCGCCCGGAGGAATTACACAACTCTTACATTGCTTTTCCCGATTCGCGGCTACCCTCAAGGTGAATGACCGTGACCGAGATCGACGAGTCCCAAGTGGCGCATGACCGCGAAGGACTGAATTGGACGAACGCGCTGGTGATGATCGCGTTCCACATAGGTGCGATTGCCGCGCTATTTTTCTTTACCTGGAAAGCACTGTTCATTGCGCTGTTCCTTTATTGGGCCACAATCGGGCTGGGAATCAGCCTGGGTTACCACCGGCTGCACACGCACCGCTCCTACCGAACGCCGTTGTGGTTGGAACACTTCTTCGCGGTTTGCGGCGCGCTGACACTCGAAGGCGGCCCGATTTTCTGGGTTGCAACACATCGCATCCATCACCAGAAGTCAGACAAAGAAGGCGATCCGCACACTCCGCACGATGGTGCCTGGTGGTCTCACATGGGCTGGATTCTATTTGGTGAATCCAAACACAACAACACCCGGCTCATGTCGAAATACGCGCCCGATCTGGCCAAGGACCCGTTCTATGTCTGGCTGAACGACTATCATTGGGTCCCGGTTCTGGTCCTTGGCGCGTTGCTGTGGGTGTTTGGCGGCCTCTCGGTGTTTCTCTGGGCCACCTGTGTGCGCATCGTTGTTGGATTACACGCGACATGGCTTGTAAACTCTGCCACCCACATGTGGGGACAACGTCGCTTTAATACCCGCGACGATTCACGCAACAACTGGTGGGTTGCACTGCTCACATTCGGAGAAGGATGGCACAACAACCATCATGCTCACCCCACATCGGCACGACACGGATTGGCCTGGTACGAGTTCGACCCCAGCTGGATTTCGCTGAACATCCTGAAACGGATCGGGTTGGCTCGCGACATCAAAGTCGCGCGCATCAGCGATGATCTTGCGGAACGCAAAGCCGCCTGACCAGGTAGCTCAGCAACGTCTGGATTAGTGCTGGTTTGCTGAGACCGCGCGCAACGGCAATCATGACAAGAGTATGGGCCAATAGATAGTCATCCGGTGTTTCTCCATGCTGGAGAGAAGTGCTGCCTGCGTGAAATCCTTGCCAGTGTGAAGAGCACCGCGGGACAATAGTTCGCGAACCTGCTTTCTTCGCTCTTCATCCTGCTTATTGATGGTCGGCCAATCGGCCTTCGACATATCTTTCGACTGGCGCGGCTTCTGGTCCTCGTCCATGATCCGCTGCATGTCGGGATTTGACGTTTCATCGATCGAGTAAGTGGCGCGCGGATCCCAATTCGTGGCTACCGAGAGCTCCGGCGACTCAGGAGCACGGGCAAGGGTCCAAGGAACAATCGAGCTTTCGGGAATTGTAAGTGGCGCCTGATTGTCGGCGAGGAGTGTCAAGTCGTATTTCTCTGCGTGTTCGGGGTTTGTTGTTTCTACGACCCGTAGACGGAGTGATCCTGCTGGGGCTGACGGTCCAAATCTCTCGTGACGGTTTCTCCGCTGATACCGGAAAACGTGTTGCCCAACGTGGAGTGTTGCGGGCGAGATAGGCGCCCGGTTAGCGTAGCTCTGACGTTCGGAGATTGAGCACCAAGTAGTTTCTTACGCCCACTCGAAGCACAAATTGGCCAACATAATCTCCGACGCTATTTGTGGAGGCGGGAACGGCGAAACTGAATAGTAAAGTGAAAGAGGCAGCAACAAGGCAGCGGTTCATACCCGCATTGTAAGAGCTACTCCGAGCGCAACGCCTCGACTGGATCCACTTTTGTCGCGCGACGCGCGGGTATCGCGCTTGCAGCCAGCGCCGCCAATCCCACTCCGATCGGAACCAGAATCAATAACCCGATCCGTACGCGCCAAAGTTCCGACAACAGCCCGGCGACCGGCTTAGCGGCGTAGATCTGATACTCGGTGTGAAAGCGGGGAACGGGAACCGCTGAGTGGCAATGCGAAATCCATCGATCGTTGTTCGGTCTTTCAGATTTTGCGGCGGCACTTTGCGCAAATCGAATTCCTCGTGCGTATCAGGCCGGTACGCCGCGATGCGGCTGCCCTCGCGCACTAAGATCTCGGTGTCGCCCAGGGCGTCGCTTCCCGTCTGGTCCAGAACACCTTGTAAGTCCTCTTCACCGGCTGTCCGCGTCGTATGCTCGCCAAATTCGTGGCCGGCTGACATAGCCGTAGCCCCGGTTGCTACCTGCAGTGCCGCATCGAATCGCAAAAACGCCTCTCGCGTCAGCAGGAAGAATGCAGCTAACGTCAAAGCGATCACTAGCGCGCCGAAAAACGCCGTGAACGAAATTGTCAAACGCGCTCGTGCAGACATAGCAATTTAGCTT
>JAVHMZ010467566.1:0-17494 GCA_034782995.1 Amazona versicolor
TGCCAGTCGATTGTGCAGCGCCAAGGCGACTTCCTGGAACACGGCATCGACCACCTGAAGCCGATGATGATCAAGGAGGTGGCCGAAGAAATCTCCGTGCATCCTTCCACCGTGAGCCGTGCCGTGGCGGGTAAGTACACCCATACACCGCAGGGGGTGTTCGAGCTGCGCTATTTCTTTTCGGAGGCGGTAGGCGGACCACAGGGCAGCATCACGCCATTACTGATTGTCAAACGGCGCGTCAAAAAGATGATTGACGACGAAGACGCCTCGCGACCTTTCACCGACGATCAAATCACGGCGCGTCTCCAGGCCGAAGGAATCCAGGTCACTCGCCGCACCGTCGCAAAGTACCGCGAAGATCTTAAAATTCCATCGACACATCAGCGCCGCGTCCGCGCCTAATGATTACCGCAAGATGACGAGGCCACCAAGCCTCCTGTAGTTCGAGGGCGAATCATGAAGTTGATCTACTCCGGGAAAACCAAGGACTTTACACCCGAACTCGAAGAGAAGGTGATGGTCAAGCTTGCCAAATTGAGCCGCATGGCCGAGACGCGCGGAGAGCGTGAGATCCATGTGGTTCATCGCATGGAGCGGCATCTGCACCAGACCGACATCACGATGAATTTCTATGATCACGCGCTGATTGCACAAGGCAGCGATGTCGACCTTCCCACATCGGTGTTGAACGCGATCGAAAAGCTTGAAAAGCAGCTGCAGAAACTTCGTGAGCGGTGGCGCGATACACACCGGGATTCGGAGAAGATAAGGCAAAGCAAGGAAAACTGGGACTCGGTGCCTGCTGCCGAATCTTCGGGCAATGGCGCCGTTAAGCCGAAAGTATTCCGAGTCAACTATAACGACGGGCGAAAGCCCATGACCTTGGAAGAGGCGATACTTGAGATAGACGGGACGGACTATGTGGTTTTTCGCAATGCCGATCGAAATTGTCTGTCAGTGCTGGTGAAGCGCAGCGACGGAAATTTTGATCTCATCGAGTCCTGACATAAGACTCTCGTAAGAATTTTTCCAAACAGCTAGAAATGGCAACCGACCGGAAGAAGGCCAAGCGCGTCGCCGCGAAGACAAAGAGCGGGACGGGCGAGTCCAGCAAACCAACGAGGGAGCCGGGTGCCGACCTGGTGATCATCACGGGAACGAGTGGTTCCGGCAAGCAGACCGCTTTGAAGGCATTTGAGGACCTCGGTTTCTACGCCGTGGATAATCTGCCCGTCCCGCTTCTGCCAATGTTTGCCGCTATGATGACTGACTCCAGGTCTGAGAAGCGAGCCGCACTGAGCATCGATATCCGCGAAGGAGAACAACTGCAACAGTTCCCGTCGCTTTACGATGATGTGCAGCGCCGGCTTTCGTCGACAATCGTTTTCCTCGATTCAGCCGACGAAGTCTTACAGCGGAGGTTTAGCGAAACCAGGCGGCCGCACCCGCTTGGGGCGGGCGAAACGGTGCTCCGCAGCATTGCTGACGAGCGCACCCAGCTGCAAGCGATCCGGGCCATGGCCGACGTCCTGATTGACACGTCCGCAATGACCGTTCACGATCTTCGCAGGCAGATAAACGAAAAATTCCAGCCTGGGCGGCAAGGGACTCCCATCTCGGTCCACATCAACAGCTTTGGCTTTCGGCATGGCGTTCCGTCCGACAGTGATTTGGTGTTCGATGTTCGCTTCCTGCCCAATCCAAACTACATTCCTGAGTTCAAACCGCTGACGGGCCTACATCCGAACGTAGCCCGCTATATACGTTCATTTCCTCAAACCCAGGAGTTCATCGAACGCATCTCAGAGCTGCTGATTTATCTGCTGCCGCATTACATACGTGAGGGGAAAAGCTATCTGACCATCTCCTTCGGTTGCACCGGCGGCAAGCATCGCTCCGTCATGATTGCGCATGAGATCGACAAGCGCTTGAAGAGAGCCGGGTTTCACGTGAAAGAACAGCATCGCGACGCGGCGCGGGACTAGCACCCGGTTCGCGACACAATGGCACTGCGAGAGTAGGCATCCGGGTCTCTTTCCGCCTCCGGGCCGTCGGTGCATTCAAGATCTTTCTCAATCGCCACTTTCAACACAGAACCGTTCGCCGGCAGGTCGAAATAGACACCTTCCGTATCGGCGGAGGCCCAGGCTGCAATGTTCTCGCGAGTGGCCTGAACGCGAACCGTGCCGTCCTCGAAAGACGCCGAAGGTTCGTCCCCCGTCTCGAGGACATATGCCATGCTGACTTCCGGCGGAAAGATGATTGTCTCCATGAGTCTGCCGTGGGTCACCAGACTTGACACTTCCGCCTTATTCAAACGCAGGCGCAAACTGTTCGGCCGAAAGCGAAGCTTCACAACTACAATGCTATCCGCCACTCTCCGGAATACACATTACAGTGCCCTTCCCGTACGAAGCCGACTAGCGTCAAATTGAGAGCGCGTGCCGTTTCAATCGCGAGACTGGAAGGACCGCCCACGGTTGCAAGCACCTCGGCACCGGCCATCACAGCCTTTGACACCAGTTCGAAGCTGCTTCGGCTGGTAAGGAAGAGCGTGCTGCCGGATAGGGGTAGTTTCTTGCCCAATAGACATGCTCCAACAACTTTGTCGAGTGCATTGTGCCTGCCGATATCTTCAAACGCAGCAACGATCTGGCCATCGCCGGCGATTGCCGCTGCGGCATGCAGACCGCCGGTGGCTGCAAAGCCGGGCTGATGCGCTTGGATCGCGGCAGGAAAGGCCGTAATCTGGCGCCAACTCAATTTTGTGGAGCTTTGCGAAAGCGGCTGGGAATCAGTCTCGATGGACTCGCGCGAAGTCTTGCCACAGATGCCGCAGCTGGCGCTCAACATTGTGCTTCGCCTCATTCTCCACGCTTCAACATCGACTCCAGAATGCAACTCGGCAATCATTTCGCCGGATCCGTCCGCGCCTAACGGGTAGATATCCAGCAAGTCTTCTGAGCGGCGAATAATCCCTTCCGACCGGAGAAATCCCGCGATAAGGTATTGATCGTGACCGGGTGTACGCATGGTCACGGCGATGTTCTCGGTCCGCTCCTGATCTTTAAACCAGTAACGCAAATAAATGCCCAGAGGCTCTTCGGCTGCTACAGTGTCGACTAAGTCTTCGCTGGTCTGGGCAAGGCGGCGGATGTGAAAGCGCCGAAGCGGGTTATCGGCGTTCATAATCTCAAGTTTACGTCGCGAAACGCGTCTAGTAGAGATCGGTAAGAATACCGAATATTCGCCTTGCCTCACTCGTCAAGCGGGTAGTACCGCAGGGCGCAAACGTTTGTTACGCTGAGATTGTCCCCTTAGCTGTTCTTCCTGTTTTGTCCATGGATACCGTTAATCTGAGTCACGGTGTTGAAACTGAAGAGATTCCAACCCGAAGCCCTGAAGCATCCGAGCCGGAGGCGGCTGTACGATCTACTCCGGAGATTGTCTCTGCTGAGTCGGATCGCCTTCTCCGCGAGAAATTAGATCTGCAGGAACTGCTGCAACGCCGTCAAGCTGAGTTTGAGAACTTCCGGCGGCGCGTGGAACGGGAGCGTTCCGATTTGCTGGAGTTCGCTGCGATGGATAGCGTGAAAGCGCTATTACCGATTCTCGACGATTTCGAGCGGTCATTAAAGGTAGAAACCGTCGACAAGGAATACTCGCGAGGGATGGAGCTGATCTATGGGCGTCTCCACGATGCTCTGAAGAAGCTCGGTCTGGAGCCGGTACAAAACTCGTCGAACACGTTCGATCCACATCTGCATCATGCTGTTGAGATGGTGGACACTAGGGACCATCCCGACCAGACTATTCTCGACGAGTATCAAAAGGGTTACTACTTCAAAGGCCGGCTTTTACGCCCGGCCATGGTGAAAGTAGCCATTAATCAATAGTTCCAGTAGTCTTCCCCAGCCATGAGCGTAGCTAAACGAGATTATTACGAGATTCTGAGTGTCTCTCGCGATTGCGATGACGGCGCTCTGAAGGCGTCGTATCGCAAGCTGGCGCTTCAATATCATCCTGACCGCAATCCCGGAAATCGCGAGGCGGAGGAGAAGTTCAAGGAGGCCGCCGAGGCGTATGCAGTGCTGAGCGATGCGCAGAAGCGAGCGGCTTACGATCGCTACGGCCACAGCGGTGTGAATGGTGCATCCGGCGGCGGTCCGAACTTCGATGAGTCGCAATTTGCAGATTTTGGCGACATCCTTGGTGACCTCTTCGGAATGGGTGATATCTTCGGCAATGGTCGCGGTCGCCGCGGTCGGGGTCAGCCGGCCCGGGGCGAAGATATCCGCTTCGACCTGGAAATCTCCTTTGAAGATGCAATGCGAGGAATGTCGGCCGATCTGCAGATTCCGCGCCTGGAGGCTTGTTCTGGTTGCAACGGGACCGGGGCCGACCCGAACGGCGGTTTAGTCAACTGCGCGGCCTGCAGTGGCCGTGGCGAAGTGGTCTACCAGCAGAGCTTTCTTTCCATTCGGAAGACATGCCCGACGTGTGGCGGCCGCGGCCGCGTGATACGGCAGGCATGTTCGGTGTGTCGCGGCGAAGGATTCCATCGAGCGGAACGCAAGCTGAAGGTGACGATTCCGGCCGGTGTCGACACCAACACGCGCCTGCGGCTGACAGGCGAGGGGAATCCCGGTCCTGCCAATGCCCAGCCTGGCGACCTTTATGTGGTGGTGAAGGTGGCCGAACACTCGGTGTTTGAACGTCGCGATGCAGATTTGCATTGCACGCTTCCCATCAATCTGGCGCAGGCCGCACTTGGTGCGGAGGTCGAGATTGAGACATTTGACGGTCCTCAAACGGTCAAAATTCTTGAGGGCACGCAACCCAGTTCACATCTAAAGCTCCGCGGCCTGGGAGTTCCGGTCCTGAATAGCCGCGCACGTGGTGACCTTTACGTCCATCTCGACGTTCAGGTCCCGCGCAAGCTTACACGCGAGCAGCGGAAACTTCTCGAACAGCTAAGCGAGTTGCTGCCGGCGGAGAACATGCCTCACGAGAAATCAGTCTTCGAGAAGGTGCGTGACTTCTTCGGGTAACCTGATGGCCGAGCGGGGAAGGCTTGTTCCCCGCCAAGCAGGAACGCTCGCTGAGCAATTGAAACCTCGAATCGTCCGGGAACGGCAATTTAAGCTGACCGGCCGTAAGCTGAGGCGCAAGAGTTGGCTTTTCCGCCACGAGAAGCGCTGGCTTCGGCCAATGCTGAAGTGGGCACTGCAAACGACCGGCATTTATAAACGGGGCGTTAAAAATGCCCTTAGCCCGGTTGTGCGGCGCCTCACCTTCGTCTATCCCAATCTGCCTCCGGCCTTCGATGGATATCGAATCCTTCACCTGTCGGATCTGCATATCGATGGTGTGCCTGGTCTGGAACATGCGCTAGGCTCGATGCTTTCAAACGTTAAGGCCGACGTCTGCCTGCTGACGGGCGACTATCGCTTTGATGACGAAGGCACGTGCGAGAACATCTATCCGCCTCTTCAGGAGCTCCTTCGCAGCATTCAGACTCCCGACGGAATCGTGTCGATCCTGGGCAATCACGATGCGGCCGAGATAGCGTTCGAACTAGAACGTATGAATGTGCGGATGCTGGTCAACGAGGCCATCCCGCTCAAGCGGAGTGGCGAGAAGATCTGGGTAGTAGGCGTCGACGATCCTTTCGATTACCAAACAGACAACTTGCCCGACGCTTTGTCGCAAGTGCCGCCAAACGCGTTTACCGTGTTGCTGGCCCATACGCCGCAGCTGTACAGCGAGGCCGCAAAGGCCGGCATCGACCTTTACCTGACCGGACACACTCATGCCGGCCAGATCCGTTTCCCGATCGTCGGAGCGCTGCGCCACAATTGCCCATGTCCAAAGATCTATTCTTTCGGCCATTGGACCTGCAGCAAGGAACAGGGTCTGATGCATGGATACACGACTGCCGGCGCGGGTTGTTCTTCGCTCCCGATCCGTTACGGTTGTCCACCGGAGGCCGCTCTGATCGAACTGCGCTGCGAACCGAAGTAAAAATATAATTAGAACAGCGTAGAATTAGAAGCACTATGGCGGTAATCACCACCGGGACCTCGCAGTCCCTCGCCACCACGCAGGCGCCGACGAAAACCAATCGAAGCGCGATGTCGATCGTGACCACGCTATTTTTTATGTGGGGCTTCATCACCTGTCTGAACGACATCCTGATCCCTCACCTGCGCGCAGTATTCGACTTGAACTTCGCGCAAGCGATGTTGGTGCAGTCTTCCTTCTTCTCCGGCTATTTCATCTTTTCGCTTCCTGCCGGCAAGATCATTGAGCGGGTCGGTTATCAGCGCTCCATGGTCTTAGGGCTGAGCACCATGGCTGCGGGCGCGCTGCTGTTTTTCCCCGCAGCAAGTATCCCGTCGTTCCCGGTCTTTTTAGTTGCCTTGATGATTCTGGCGGCCGGTATCACGCTGTTGCAGGTCTCCGCCAATCCCTATGTCACGATCCTCGGACCGCCAGCTACCGCCTCTAGCCGTCTTACTCTGACGCAGGCGTTCAACTCTCTTGGCACAACCGTGGCTCCGTTTTTTGGCGGCGCCTTGATCTTGAGCGGCACGGTAATGGCGGCGGACGTTGTGAAAGCAATGGATCCGGCCTCGAAATCAGCCTACAGGATTATGCAAGCTTCGAGCGTGAAGCTGCCTTACGCGCTCATTGCTGGGGCGCTCATCCTGCTAGCGGTCGCGATTGCGCGCTTCAAGCTGCCGGCAATTGAAACCTCGACGGCAGACGTTCATGCACAAGGCGATTCGGTCTGGCGCTACCCGCATCTCGTTTTCGGGGTGATTGCCATCTTTATGTATGTTGGAGCGGAAGTGGCCATCGGCAGCTTTCTAATTAATTACTTCACCCAGCCGGCGATCGGTCTCGCTTCAGAGGTGGAAGCGTCAAAGTATGTTTCGATTTATTGGTTCTGGATGATGGTGGGTCGCTTTATTGGCTCAGCGATACTGCAGAAGATGAGCGCCCGCAGCCTGCTTGGTTTGGCTGCCATCGGTTCCTGCCTGTTAGTCGCAACGTCGATGCTGTCCAGCGGTTCTCTTGCCATGTGGAGCATCATCTTTGTTGGCTTATTTAACTCCATCATGTTCCCGAGCATCTTCAGCTTAGCCATTGCTGGCTTAGGGCCACTCACTAGCGAGGGCTCGGGGCTCTTAATCATGGGAATTGTCGGCGGAGCTCTGATTCCGTATTTGGAGGGTGTCGTCGCGGATAACATCGGCATCCAGCATGCTTTCTTTCTGCCGGTCCTTTGTTATCTGTATATCGTCTTCTATGGATTTCGCGGTTCACGCCCCGTGCATCAAGTAGCGGCGTAGTATACGCTAGAGAATTCGCATGGGCAGACTCTCAGGTAAAAACGTTCTAATTACTGGCGCTTCTTCTGGCATTGGTGAAGCCGTGGCTGTGCGCTTTGCGCGAGAAGGAGCCCGCGTTGCAATCAACTACAACGGTGGCAAGGATCGCGCCCAGGATGTAAAACGGCGCACCGATGAGGCGGGTGCTTCTTCCGGAGTCAAGGGCGACGCATTTCTGGTGCAAGCGGACGTGTCTCAGGAAGATCAGGTGGTGAAAATGCTCGGGTCCACAATCAAAGAGTTTGGACGCCTGGACATCCTGGTAAACAACTCCGGGATTCAAAAACCGGTGGCAAGTCACGAGCTCGAGATGAAGGACTTCGACAAGATACTTGGTGTCAACTTGCGCGGAGCGTTCATCTGCTCGCGCGAGGCAATCAAGCATTTCCTCTCGCGCCCGGGCGGCGGTGTAATTGTGAACAACTCGAGTGTTCACGAGATCATTCCTAAGCCCAAATATGTGCCGTATTCCATTAGCAAAGGCGGCATGGAGAACATGACCAAAACGCTGGCGCTCGAGTATGCGGATCGGAACATACGAGTCAACGCGGTAGGCCCGGGAGCGATCGTCACACCTATCAACAACGCGTGGATTAACGATCCCAAGGCGCGGGCGGAAGTTGAAAGCCATATCCCGATGGGTCGTCCAGGCGAGGCTGATGAAGTTGCTGGCGTGTTCGCATTTCTAGCCTCTGAGGAAGCTTCCTACATTACCGGACAAACGCTCTTTGCTTGCGGTGGGTTGACTCTTTATCCTGAGTTCCGCGTGGCCTGGTCTTCCGGAGAATAATCTCTCGAAGAAAGGTGCTTGTCGGAGCACCGGTACTTTGGCAGGATTAACTTTTCACTCGCTGCTAAGCGTCGAAGTAAAACGCCGTAAGCTCCGTTTCGTTTACCTGCAGGAATAGCGTGATCCCCAGTGCCGTCGAATTGCCGGCCACGTTGTTTGTTAGCGCATCGGGACGGGATATCGGAAATCCGTAGCAGGTGCCCACACGAATCCTGTTCCGGCTTAGATGTCGCCGCCCTCACTTGGGTGCCCGCCTCAATCGTTGCTTTCACCTGGTTAGTTTCTGGCGAGCACGAGTAACTGATCCATCGCCTTTCTTTGAGAGTCCCCACTGCGCCATGTCAACGTAAGAAATCTCAGCTGAAGCCCGGTAATAATCGGTGCAACGACTATTGCCGGTTCAAGGATTCGACCCGCAACAGCTTGTGGTTCGCTACGCCTGTGACCTGAACGGTGTCAGGCGAGAACGGCGATCAAAAACTTAGGCACGATCACTTTGAGCAAAGCTCACCTGGCCCAGGCTCAATCGCGATGGTGAAGCGCAAACATGCCTTATCCCGAGCGGTTGCGCTTGAGACTCGCGCATCGCTTCCACTGGTCGGCTTGCCGTTCGCAGTCAAAGACAAGATTGATGTTGGTATGCGGATAACGGCAGCTATCCGGCGTGTGCGTCCTTTCCGGAACGCACGGCCACGGTTGTGCCGCAATGGAACAGGTTGGTGCCATTTTGATCCGAGAGACCCAATATGGATCAAATTTCGACTGGTCGGTATGCCTGCCAGTACACATTGTGAGAGCTGGAGCGACGTTCTCCGGGCGTAAAATTCTGCCAGACGGCATGTTCGGGAACGATGTGTGGACGAATGCAAGCAGAATTGTTGTTTGTTTACAGGCTTTTCGTTAAGGTTTTTTCTGCGTCAGATCTCTGTCGATGCTCAGCTTAGAAATGCCTCTAAGTCTGGATTTGTCAGTAAGTCATTGAAAGCCTTCTGCTTTCGAGCCAAAGCCTAACTAGCTCTACTTATGCCCCCTACTCCCTACGTGTTGTTATGGCGGTATCTGTTTTGGTACGCCGGGTGCCGTACAAATGTTTGCAACTGCCGATTATGTAGCTAGAGTGGTTGTCATCCAAGGCGTTTCGCAATTGTAAACGCCCTCGCCAAAAAAGGGTGCAAGCCTTCAGCCTGGCCTATTTGGCGGATGTTCTCTGAAAACAGAATTGTGACGAATATGGGCGAAGCCTGCCCAAATGAGGATCTCATGAACGAATTACCCTGGTACGCGCTCAAAGTTCGGACTCGCTCCGAGACGTTGGCGAAAGCGTCACTCGACTACTACGGCTTCGAAACGTTCTGCCCCCAATCGGATACAACGCGCCAATATTCAGATCGCACCAAGCGGGTATCGGAGCCGGTATTTCCAGGGTATCTATTCTGCCGCTTCGATCTTGCCAACAAGGCGAAGGTGCTTGGAAGCACTGCGGTCGAGAAGGTGGTGGCTTTCGGATCCTATCCCATCCCTGTCACGGCAGCCGAGATCGCTGCGGTGCGCTCGATGGTGGAGCAAGGCGGAGCGGCTGCACCGCTGCCCAAGGAAGGAGACCGAGTTCGCGTCACCAAGGGAGTGCTGAGCGGCGTCGAGGGCGTGCTTGTCCGCGAGGGCAACGCCACACGGTTCGTAGTATCAGTCGAGATTTTGCAGAAGGCAGTTTCGGTGAGTCTCGATAAGGGTTGCGTTGAGGCCGTTTAGGCCGAAGCGGAAGGAATACGATGCCCGTTCGAGATCCCAAAAACAAGACCATCAGCTTCCGCTTGTCGGAGCACGAGTACACGGCGGCCGAACAGGTCTCCCGTGAACAGAATTTTCAGAGCATGTCTGATTTCGCCCGTAGTGCAGTGCTCGCTTACACGGAAAACCCATCAGAGACTGGCGTAACGGCAGAGTTAAAGAGCATTAAGCGTCGGGTGAACGCCGTGATGCAGCAAGTAGCAGATTTTGCAAAGCGCCTGGGAAATTCCTGAGCGCTGACACCTTTCAGAACAAAGAGGAAAATCAATGAAACTTAAAAGAACACTTCTGGCTGCGACTGGCTTCCAAGCTGCGCTGCTAGTGGCATCGGCACAAACGCCCGTGGAGCCGCCGGCACGTCCCGCGGTGATCGAGAATAATCTTCCGATCGAGGCCGTCGGCCCTGACGATCTACTGTCGCTTACGGTGGCAGATTGCCAGGAATTGACCAGAACCTTTCGCGTCTCCAAGGATGGAAAGCTTCTGCTGCCGCTGTTAAAACAGCCGCTGACCGTGAGCGGTTTGACTTCGCCCGCGATTGCTGACTTGTTAGCGCAGGAACTGGTCAAGAGCCAGATTTTTGTGCAGCCCATCGTTTCCGTTCAAGTGCTCGAATACCGGAGCCACATGGTTACTGTTGCCGGCGCTGTTAAGCGGCCTGGACAGGTGCAGGTGGCCGGGCATACAACCTTGCTCGACGCGTTGACGCAAGCTGACGGTGTTGCACCTGAAGCCGGTGCCACGATTATTCTCACTTCGGCGCATGGCGATAAACGCCAGACGATTCCGTTGCGCAAGCTGCTGGAGTCGCCAACCTCCGACATCAACCCGGTGCTGACGGGTGGCGAGGAAGTGCGGGTTCCCGAAGCGGCCAAAGTCTATGTGATGGGCAATGTGAAGAAGCCGGGTTCGTTCCCGCTGCATGATGCGCAGACCACGTCGGTAATGAAAATTATGGCCGAGTGCGAAGGCACGCTGCCCTATTCCAAGTCCACTGCTTACATCTACCGGCAGGAGGAAGACGGAAGCCGCAAGGAGATACCGGTGCAGTTGACGGCGCTGATGGAAAGGAAGACGCCGGATGTTCCGCTGTATGGCTCCGATGTTTTGTATGTCCTCGACAACAAAGGAAAACGAGTCAGCTTGAGCGTACTTGATCGGATGATTCAGTTCGGAACGTACAGCTCGTCACGCGTGATAGTCCCCTAACAACGATTATTTAGCAAAGGATACAAGTCATGGAAAAACAACTTATGCCAATGCGACCTTCGTCGGTCGCCACGATTGCTACTCTTCCCATAAGTGGCGGCGCGCTCACCGCGACGCCTGTCACCAGCGAAGAGGTTGCCAATGTTTCCGTCCATTCCTTCTTTGTGCTGCTCGGGCGTCAGAAATGGAAGATCATGGCGTTCGTTCTCGCTTGCGTAGCTGCCACCGCGGCTGTCGTCATGCAGATTAAGCCGCTCTATGAAGCGACGGCAAAGATGGAGATCGATCACCCGGGCAGCACCGGACTTGTCGGCACCGATGCTGCAGCTGTCACCAATCCGGTCAACGATATGGACCAGATTGTCACCACGAATCTGGAGGCCATCACCGCAGGCGCGGTCTTGCGGCCGGTCGTTGACAAATTCAATTTGCTCCAGGAAGAGGGTCTCCTGAAAGGTAAGACACCTGCGGAGATTGAAGCATTGCGCAATGGCGCAGTGGAACTGAAACGCCTGGACGTGAAACGGCCGCCTAACAGCTACGTTATCGACGTCACCTACCGGGCCCACTCGCCGCAGCTTGCAGCTGACGTTGCCAATGCGGTAGCGAATACCTACGCGGAGCGCTCGAGCGATCTGCAGGTGCAGAATGCTTCCGATCGCGCGCAAGCGATGGAGCAGCAAATTGCGGAACTCAAAACCAAGATGGTGAAGTCTGCAGCTACGCTCGCATCGTTTGAAAACCGGTTAGGCATCCTCGACCCCGACCAGCGGACCACGCTGCTCACATCGCGCTTGACCCAGCTGACGGCTGAACTGACAACGGCTCAGGACGAGCGCGCCCGGCATGCAGCTGCCGTCGACGCCATTCAATCGAAGACATTGGCTGCGGCACAATCGACTGCGCAGGGAGACACGATCGCTCGAGTTCGCGAAAAGTTGAACGAAGCGCGTCAGAAGTTTGCGCAGATCAAGACCATCTACGGCCCGAATCACGCAGAATATCGCAAAGCTGAAAGTGAAGTGAACGAGCTTGAGGCTCAGCTATCGGAAGATCGCACGAACACGGAAGCGCGTGTCCAATCAGTCTACGACCAGAGCCTGGCTCACGAAAAGACGCTTTCGAGCTTAATCTCCCGCACAAAAGGCGAAATGGATGGTCTGACCGGAACACGGCACACCTATGAGCAGTTGAAGAGCGAGGCCGACGGCGACAAACAGCTCTACACGGAGCTGGTGCGACGCATCAAGGAGTATCAAATCAACGGCACGTTCCGCCACAGTCTGGCGCGTGTGATCGATCCGGCTCTGCCCGCTACCGAAGCCGTCTTCCCCAAGAAGTCGGTGTTCCTCGGTGTCGCTTTCATCGTCTCACTGGTTCTCGGCATTCTCGGAGCGCTAATCTTCGACACCTTCGATCAGACGTTAACGGCGCCGGATCAAGCGATGCGTGAATTGAAGATCGATGTGCTGGGCGCGTTGCCTGACGTTCGGCGCCTCGCGGCCGAAGCTTTGGCGAACCCGGCTCTGCAGTTGAAGAGCGCCTCTGATGCCCGCAACCTGTCGCAATACGAACAAGCCATACGAACTGTGCGCAACACGATCTCGCTGGCTGATTTCGACGGAGACAAGCGCTCCATTCTTTTCACGAGCGCATCAGAAGCCGAAGGCAAGTCAACCACGATCTCGCAACTGGCGAAAGCCTATGCGGCGCAGGGTACGCGTGTGCTGGTGATAGACGCGGACCTGCGGCGGCCTACCATGCACAACCGCTTGCATCTCGGCTATGAGCCAACCCTGGGTCTTTCGGGCACGCTCGATGGATCCTATCCATGGCACGACGCTGTGGTGATGGTACCGTCAACACCGAATCTGTACCTGTTGCCAGGCGGCGCTATGCCAACCCAAAACCCGGCTGACCTCGTTACCAGTGGCATAGCCAAGCTGATTCGCCAGGCCACTCGCGAGTATGACTTGGTACTGATTGACGCACCCCCCGTCTTCGGATGTGCTGAAACTCTGCAGATCAGCGTGGCCGTGGATGCGGTAGTGCTGGTGGCCCGTGCAAGTCACACCTCCGGCAAGCTGGTCACGGGCGCTATCCAGAATCTACAGCGCTTCCGCGGCAACCTGCTCGGTCTGGTCTTGAACCGTGTCGATGCTCGCACTCAACAAGAGGCTTACGGCTATGGCATGGGTCAGAGCTTCAACCAGATGACCAAGCAGATCGAAGCTCCACAACCTGCTCTGGACTAATCGGCAAACCGTAACTAAGAAAGCCAACGACGATGAGAAAACTATTCAACTCTCTGAAGGCCCTGGCAGCAAATCCTGCCAGGGCCAAGTCCCTCATGCTGTTGATGTTGACACTCGGTGTCGGGGGCATCTTCAAGGTCGCCGCCTTCTGGCGCGAGACCTACATTGCAGCACGCTTCGGTGTCTCGGCCGACACTGACATCTACTTCGGCCTGCAGCAGGTGCCTCTGGCCGTACTGACGTTCGCTCTAGGCGCGTTCGGCCTGGCGTTCACGCCCGCTTATTCGCGTGCTCGCCAAACGGATGAAAAGAACATCTGGACAGGCGGGATTCTCACGGTGGCATTGCTCGCAGGGCTGGCCATCTCGGTGATTACGCTGCTCGCTGAGCCCTTCCTCTTAAATGCCATCCACGCGCAGTATTCGCCGACGGCACATTTGACCCTGCTGCTTCTCAGCTTGTCCTACGCGCCCATTCTTGTGAGCGGCCTTTGGGTCTGCATGAGCAATGCAGCCGGCCGCTCGCTTCTTTCGCTCATAGTGGTCGGACTGCCCTATCTGCTGATGACCCTCACGCTGGTGCTGTTTTGCCTGCTGCCCGCTAGTGCCGCATGGAGTCTGCCGGCCTCGTGGCTAGCCGGGTTCCTGATTACTGCGACGGCGGCGCTTGTTGTCCTCGCGCGGAAGGAGCAATACTCGCTCGCCGTTTCGAACGCGCTTCGCCTGTTCAAACTAGCTTCGTTCCGGCGCTTCCTTGGTCAGCTGGGCTCGTCGCTGCTTGAAAACGCCGGTTTTATCGCGAATCAATTGCTGATGGTTTCTTTCTTTGGCATGTCCGGTCCGGGTGCCATTACCGCCAATAACTATGCCAACCGAATCGGAATGCTCGGCTTCGGTATTCTGACCATCCCGATCTCCCAGTTAACACAATCTCGCCTGTGCACCGCTAAAACGTCCGATGCGCGCCGTCGTCTATTTGTTCGTCAATTGGCCACAATGGCGGTTGTTATTGGAAGTGCAGCGGCCTTGTTGTGCATCTTCCGTGAAGACGTTGGGCGGATCGTCTACTTCCGCGGGAAGTTTCCGAAACAGGAACTCGACTTCGTCGTCAGCCTTCTGCCAGCCTGGCTTAGCTACTTCGTCGTGATCTCGCTCAACTCTGTCGTATCGCGCATGTTGTTCGCCCGGCACGAGGGCATGCGATACACCCGTTCCATGTTGTGCGCCTACGGAGCGGCAAACCTCCTGCGGATGGTAGCGGCGCATCATGGCATGCCGACTGCGATTATCTGGTCCTCGGTCTTTGCCGAAGGTATGGCATTTCTATGGAACCTGCGACGGTGCCTGGCACCCGAGCAGGAAGAGCAGACCGTTTATCTGGATGCGGCGGTTGCCCCCGCCTCGGCGTGAATCTCATGCAAATACAAAATTCAATCAACCCGTCAACCACTACCCGGAACTCGGCAGCCATGCTGTCGATAATCCTGGCGTTCTCACTGCCGATGCTACTGGGACTTTATTGGCCTCTAGTCGGGCTGCACATCCCCGGCGTTGCCGGCATCGTCCGCGGCGGAATTTTTGCGATCACGGGATTGTTCGCCATGCTTTGGTGGAAAGCCCCGGCCACCAACACAGAGCGGCAATGGAGCGGCCTGTTTGGAGCGTATCTGGGTCTGCTGTTCCTGAATGCCTTCGCAGCGGAACAGATCGCACGCTCGCTCCAGAATGGGCTGCGCATACTCTTCATCGTGGTTTTCTGCTTGCTCGTCGCGCGTGCCTTTCGACATACACCGACGCGCCGTGCCTTTGGCTTTGGAGCCTTAGTGGCGGCTCTATCGCTCAGCGTCTACATCGTGGGCTGTTACGTGCACTTCTTAGGGTTCATGATGCCGACCTATGTCGCAACCCGCATCTTCAAGGCAACCGTTGCGCATGCCCTTGGTGTAGGTCTGAACCCGCTGGGGTTTGCGACCTCCTTCTCCTGCATGGTGGCGGTCTGCACCTTGCGGCCTTCCTGGCTGATGAACATCATGCTTGCAAGCGTCATCTTTGTCTGCAGCGTATTTACGGGTTCTCGCACACCGCTGGCGCTCTTGTTTGTCAGCCTCGCCATTGTGGTGCTCGTTGAACTCAGCCGAAGCTCAAACAAGTTCCGCCTGTTCACGCTATATATCTTGCTGCCCGCGATCTTGTTGGCGTCGGTCTATTCGATGAAAGATGGCGTCAACACGACGGCTCTGTCTACCATCACTGAGAACCGTACGGATTTGTGGGGCATCGCGTGGGCGAAGTTCACCGAGAGGCCTCTTACCGGTTACGGTGCTGATTCATGGGGCGATGACATGGTGCAACGCTCGCCGGGTCTTTACAACCTGACAGCCGGTTTGGTCGAACATCACGCAGGCAGTTATCACAACGCTTACATGGCGTTGCTCGCTGAGGAAGGCATCTTCGTCTTCGGCTTCGTCCTGTTCCTGATTGTCACCATATTCCGCACCATCGCTGGCACGCCTGGTACAACCCGCCAGGAGCGTCAGCGGCGGGCCCTACTGTTGTTTGCAGCTACGTTTGTAGTCCTGCGGGGATTGATCGAAGTGCCGGGCTGGTTCGGCTATGGCGAGGATCCAGCCGAGTTTTCTTGCTATGCCCTGCTTGCCTTGATCATCAGCAATGCACCTGCTCTCGTCACCCGAACGCGCGTATTTGCCACACCACAAGGTCACATTGGGACATCGATTGTTACCATCCCGGCCCCCGTCGGATCCAGTTTCGCTTAAGAAGGTTGCTCAAGATGAAAACCAACAAGAACACAATCATCATGCATACGCCAGAGCCCGGCTCAGGCGCTGGCCGCTACGTGTACGAGCTCACCCGCTCGCTTGCCTCGATTGGATGGGATGCGACCTTACTTGCGCCCGGTAACTTCGACCACCGGGCAGCTCTAGCCGCTGAAACAACCGTGGAGTTGTCGAGCCTCGGTTTGCGGGCTAACGATAGCGGCAGAGGACTGGCCCTCCGCACGCTCGATAACCTGCGCTTCTTAGCCAGGGCTTTGCGGGCACAGCTTCGTATACAAAGCAGATCGCAGGTAATTCACTTCCAGTTCCCAGTGCACTTACCCTTTGGCTTGGCGCCCTTCCTGCTCGCCAAGGCGAGTGGCAAGAAGATCGTCTTCACGGCGCACGATCCGCTGCCGCACAAATGGCTGTTTCCGGCGCCTTGGAATCGCCTGGAAAAATGGTCCCTGAAAAGCGTCTATCGGCTTAGTGATCGCGTCATCGTGCACAGCGAAGCAGGCCGCAATACAATTGCGAAACAGTTCGGCGTGCCCGAGCACAAAATTGCCGTAATCGCGCACGGTCCGTTTTCGATTGCCCGTGCCTCCCAAGGAACGGATCACGAAGGCCCCAAGCACTTCGAGGTGCTGCTGTTCGGCGCGTTGCGCGAGAACAAAGGCATTCATCTCGCCATTGAAGCCGTCAACAAGCTGTCTTGCAAGGGTGTTCCGGTGCGTCTGACGATCGCTGGCCAGACCCCGAATGGAAAGGAAGAAGGCTACTGGGCGGTCTGTGAACGACTGATTGCTGAATCGACCGCGCAGATCAATTTGCAGAAGCGCTACATCCCGGATAGCGAAGTGCCGGATTTACTGGCGCAGTCTGATTGCGTCCTGCTGCCCTACACACAGTTCTCTTCCGATAGCGGAATAGCATCGCTCGCGCTCTCAAATGGCAAAGCGATAGTGGCAACCACAAGCGGGGGGCTCGGTGAGTTACTCTCGAAAGCCGAGCTCGGGATCCAGATCGAAACGCCGACCGCTGGCGGCGTTGAAGACGCTTTGCTGAAAGCGTGGCAGATGGGTCCGGAGAGACTTGAACGGCTGGGGCGCAACGGCGCCACTTATCTTCTTCAGAACTGTTCGTGGCAGATAGCGGCGGCAAAGACCGGCGCTCTTTACAGCGAACTTCTCGGATTCGGTCCAGCAATCTCTTCGGCTAAGCAAGCGGTGCCCAAAGCTGCTTAAGCGCAGCGTATTTCTGATCGGTGAAATCA
>JAVHMZ010468545.1:0-17491 GCA_034782995.1 Amazona versicolor
TCAATCTTCATCAGCCTTAAGTTCGCTTCGAATTCTTTGTGCCCAATTTGGCCACTCCAGTTGTCGGCGTCCACCCCAAGCTTCATGGCCGGACGCGCGGCAGTTTGAGCGTATAACTGGGAGGTGAGCGCAATGACCGCTCCAACATACGCTACGATGCGCAAGCCCAGTCCTTCTGCGCGCCGGTAAGAATCTTCGAATAGACCGGCCATAGCTCTTCTACCGAATAAGAGTTTCGAACTAATATTCTTCCGTTTGTTCCCATTCTGTTCCGCAGCCCGGCGTCATCGACGAGCAGCCGCAGTCTTGACGTCCAGTCTTCATCCGTGCGTGCCAGAAAACCATTTGCGCCATCCTGGACTACTTCGCAGTTGGCGCCCACAGCCGACGCAACCACGGGCAGGCCTGCCGCCATGTACTGCACCAGCTTGAACGCACATTTGCCGCGCGCAAAAGCGGAATCTTCGAGTGGCATAACTCCGATATCGAAATGCGCAAAGAACGTCAATTCTTGGCGTAAGTTCCATTCGAGGTATCGGATCGCAGGCAGCGGCCAATCCAGCGGTTCGTTCAGCCCGACGACTACCAGTTCAAAGTTTCGCTCGCGAGCCAGTTGGATAAGCGGCTGACGCAACATCTTCAGGTGATGTCGGCTTAAGGGAGTTCCAATCCAGCCTATTCGCACGTCAGGCGAGGGCAAGCGCGCGATCCCGGCGTAGCGGCTTGCGTCGACCACGGTGGGTATCACGGATATGTTTGCGCGATATACGCGGTAGTAATCTGCTAAGTTCCGGCTTCCACAAACAATCGCAGTGTAGGCTTTTGCCATCCGTCTGAACTTGTCTGTATCTCGCAGGAGTCGAGGGATGAAACGTGAGCTCTCCTTATCGGAAACATGTAGGGCATCGTCGATATCCAGCACGACGCGGGAGCATGTCCGAACTAGCAACCGTTCGAAAACAGGAGGGCCGAAAGGCGCCATCTCACGGCTGATCCAGATCGCATCGTACTTGGGGGCGAGGAACAAAACCTGCCACAACCGGATAGCCATCAGCACTGGATACAAGAGAACCCGGGCCAATAAGTGGGTATTCTTCGTCTGCCACTGAAAGTATCTCGCGTCCATCAAAGTCCGGTGTTCTATAAAAACGCCATCGCGTTCGGCAATCCCCTTGTATTGCAGAATTCGATATCGCGAGTCGGCGGACTCGCGCGGCTTCACGGTAAAAGCAAGGACGCGAAACATATTAGGAAATTCACGGTCGTGGCGACAGACCTGTTGCAACCGACCAGAATCCACGAGATTTTTCTTTGTCACTTCGACGCCCGCGAAGCTTCCATAGGGCCCAAAGCGTCACCGATTTGTGCAGCCCCTCGAGACGGTTAATGATTTCCAGCGAGCCGGCGCTAACAGCTCCGAAATGCTTCCGGAAGTATTTTTTCCGACTCTCGCGCAGCGTGTAAACCATTCGCGCCCTGACGTCGTCGGCTTCCGCCGAAACTCCCGCCAGATGCTGCACGCGGGCTTCAGGCCAGAACCAAATCTCGCCCCCGGAATCGATCAGACGTTTACATAGATCCACTTCCTCGAAGTACATGAAGAAGCGTTCGTCCATGCCACCGAGTTGCTCATAGTCCGCACGCCGAAGCATCATCGCTGCGCCGATAATTTGTTCCACCTTGCTCGCGGTTTGGTGCCGGAAGCGCGTAAGTTTGTAGGCTCCAAGCCATCGGTCAAGTCCCGATGCATCCAGAACAACCCTCAGAAGCGTCGGCAGATTTCTGCACGTCCTGGTAACTCGGTCGGCTGTGTCGCATATCGCTGGTCCGGCGGCCTTTGCTTCCGGATAGCGGCGCAGACAACTCGCGAGTATCGCGCCGGCGTCATTCTTGAGCCGAGTGTCGGGATTCAGGAAAAAAAGCAACTCTCCCGACGCGCGCCGAGCGCCCACGTTGCAGGCCCGCGCGAACCCCAGGTTCTGGGAAGGCTTGAGAAGGACCGCGGGCGCTCCGATCGACCCGACCAGGCGTTCCACGGCAAGTTCTGTTTGGTTATCCGGCGAGTTATCCACGATGATGATTTCGTTCTTCATCGTTGTTTTCTCGACTATGGATGCCACGCACGATGCGATCGTGCCCGCATTGTTGTAGGTCACAATGATGAAGGAAAGTTCGGGCGGGCTCAAGCGCTCACGAAACCGGATCTATTTGAGGTCTCTCGTTCGAATTGCAGCAGCCCACGGCAGAATGCCTCACGATGACGAAGGCGCATGCTAAACGAGTAGCCTAATGCTCCTCGAAGAAAGCGGATTCGATTGATCAAACCCAAAAGCCGTAACTGCGATGACAGCAAAATTCTACCGTTCTTGTGACCTAACTCTCTTGCGATCTCCGGATACCTGTCCCGAAGCCGGCCAATGTAAAAGCCCACTTTTTGCTCTCTACGGAAAACGGCGTCTTCGGTCATTTCATGGAGGTGGTCCGCCACCGCTTCGGTATTAAGCGCAAGCCGAGCGTTATTCCTCTGGAGAGCGTATCCGAGAATGGTGTCTTCAAACGCGTAAAGGCCCACTGACTTGTCGAAAAACTGTTCGTCGAAGCCACCTGTTTCGAGGAGTTGTTGCTTCAATACCGCGAAATTACCGGTATAAATGTGCGCAAAGCTCAACTTGGCCGGATCCTTTACCTGATCGAAAGCAAACTGCGTTCCTCGCGAATCAAGGTAGCGGATCAAAGGAGTAATGGCGATTTCGGGATGCCAGAGCAGGAGACCTTGGGAGCCGGTATACCCCTCGTCGAGAAAGCGCTTATGGCTCTGGAGCATTCCGTCGCGCGGGAAAACGTCATCGTCGATAAATAGAACTCGCTCGTTCCGAGCGGTTCGGATTCCAAGATTGCGCGCGCGAGCAGGACCACCGTTGCTGATCCTGCGAGTGATAAGAACATCTGGGAACTTCTCGCGATATTCTTCCAGTACAACCGCGGTACGGTCGGTCGAGCCGTCGTCGACGACTATGACCTCGCATTCCAAGATCCCGCGCACCGTAAATAGGTGGCGCAGCATGCGTGCCAATATCGGGGCGCGATTGTAAGTGGGAATTACGATACTGAACATCGGCTTACGTCAGCGGACAAAGCCCATTTAAAAAATTCCAAATGCATTTGTTTTCGACCCCAAAGATATCGGCATATGTACAGCCCTGCGACCATATGGCGCCACACAAAAGCGAAAGCCTTTCCGCGATGTTTTCGGAAGTAGTAATGTTGACTGCGCATGATCTGGAGGACAATGCGGGCTAACGACCCGTACATCTGAGTCGTGCTTTGCCGTTCCTTATGCAGGAGGCGGGCCGTGTGGACATACCAAACGCGTTGGCCGCCATTTCTGATACGACAGCACAGATCCAACTCTTCCACGTAAAGAAAAAATGCTTCGTCGAAACCATTGATTGAGCGAAACAAATCGGCACGAACCATCAGGCACGCACCGCTTACGCACTCCACCTCCCGAGTGGAGCGATGATCCCAGCGGGAAAGGTATGGCTCAGAGGTCCAGTGGCTTTGCGGGAAGCGGAATGCTAAGCCACTGTGTTGGAGAAATTCATTGAACAGAGTTGGCAGCGATCTAGCCGCGTTCAAACGCACCTGGTCATGCTCGTCTACCACCATCGGGCCTGCAACGGAAGCGACAGTTTGGTTGTCCAGGAAACTCGCCAACTCGGTGACAACGTCGTTGAGAAAACGCGTATCCGGATTGAGAAAAAGCAGGTAGCGACCCGAAGCTCGCCGCGCCCCTATATTGCAGCCGGCGCCAAATCCGTCGTTCTCGGAACTGTTGATCAGGAGGATGCCCGGGTCAAGATGCAGGCGTTGAACTTTTTGGGTGGACGCGTTATCGACCACGATTATTTCGTATTCGAACCCATGTGTCCATTCCCGGACTGACTCAAGAGAAGCAAGTATCTCTCCTTCGCAGTTCCAATTTACATAGATGATTGAAACGTCCATGCACATCGAAGCTAGTTCGCCGATGAGGCGAGCTTCCCTTTTACCAGCTCGACAATATCTCCCACGGTTTCGTTCATCGCGAAGGCGCCGTCGTCGATGCTGATACCGAAAGCGTCTTCAAGACCCAGCAACAGATTGACAGCGTGAATTGAATCGATATCGAGATCTTCCATCGGACGTGTTTTTAACGTAACGTTCTCCGGCAATAAACCGTTGGGACTTATGTCTTTCATCACTTTCAGAATTCGTTTGTAGACTTCCGTGTCAGTTAGTTTGTCAACCGTGGTTGGTTCCATTGTTAAATTCCTATTGGCCAGGGGCCGGCGAAGCGGTCAAGGGTTGCTCGAAATCTACTCTGAAGCTGCACCACGTCAATCCTCCACCCACAATCGCGACGAGCACCGACTGACCGAGCGTAAAGATTTCCCAATTTTGCGAGAGAACGGATGGAGCGCCCGCCGCTCCGCAATTTCCAAACCAGTCCACGTTAAACAGATGGTTGTTCTCCGGAATGCCGCAGCGTTTTCGAACACTCTCGAGTGCCGTCTTGTTCGCCTGATGGCCAATGAAAAAGATCTTCTCCGGCTGGTCGTCATTTGTCCTAAGCTCTTCGAGAAGCGCCGACATCGTGCGAATGGCAAAGGCCTGAACAGCTTGTCCCTCTTGCCGGATATGACCTGCGCCGGGGCTGACGATCTTGGCCCACTCAGCAGGGGACGATTGAGGCTGGCGGCTCGTGACGGTAGCTTTGGATGGTACCCGCGTTGACACAACCATAGCGGACGAAGCGTCGCCAAATAAGACGGCGGTCCGGCGGTCGTTAAAGTCAATCAGTCTCGTATTGTTTTCCGGGTTCACAACGAGAATGAAGTCCGGTCCTTCTGTTGTTGCGAACCTGCTCAGAACAGATAACTGAACGGCGGCGGTGGCGCACGCCGAATTGATATCAAAGCAGGGGCCTTGAATGCCGAGCTCTGCGGCAATCGAACATGCCTCAGCGGGCACCATGTTTTGCGGCGACGATCCCCCTCCAACAACCATGCCGATATCGGAAGCGGTAAGTCCCGCCCGCGAAAGCGCCATCTCGGCCGCGATTCGGCCGCTCTGGGCGTTCGAGTGACTCGAAGCTTCGTGCGCGGCGCGGACGTCGGTATTTCGGGTTTTCCGGATGTAATCCAAGTTCAGAACCGTTCGGCGCTCCCGGATGCCTACACGTTGTAGGATCCAGTCCTCATCGACGCCGATGTCCAGATCCAGCAGAAATTTGTTATCCAGAACGGTTTCGGGGTGGAAGTGGCCGATTCCGTGTAAGTGGAGCATGGATTCTTCTCTCAGGCGTATTGCTTCCGAAGCGCGGGCCGTGCAACTTCAGGTATATTTACTTTGCCGGAATCGATCAGTCCAGCCCCTTGAGCCAGTCCGAATCCAAGAAGAATGAACAGATATTTCGTCGCTTTTCCAAATAGGTGGACGTCGGCCAGGAAACCGGTTACCACATAGACGATGAGCGCTATTTCCGTGCACCGTACCAGAGATGCTTTCGCCTGGAGACCTTGGCGAGAGAGCGCAATCCGTGACTTTCTCAAGCAATAGCCCACGTAGATTAGAATGATTAGCAGCGCGATTAGCCCCAGAAGACCGTGCTCGACTGCTGTGGTCAACAACATATTGTCGGCGACGAAAATGGTTGAGATGTCAAAAGTAATCACATTGCTCAGGTTTGTTACGTATTGCAGATAGGTGTTTCGGAATTGCAAATGGCCCACTCCGACGAGCGGGTGCCCCGCAAAAATTCTCGCGCCGATTTTCCAGTATTCGAGCCGGTAAAGAAGGTCGCTGGGGTCGGTGAGCCTTCTCACGAACGTGGTCGAGCGGAAAACAGTCAGAAGAATCCATCCGGCAAACAACAGCATTGGAACAGAGGTCAGTATCACGCGAACCGGGCGTCGCGAAGCAAGGATGGCAGCTACCACCACTCCCACCCAAACGCCGCGGGTCGCGTTCACCCATAGGGCCGCTAGGATTACAAGGATCGCAAGAATAGAAGTCCATGATCTCTTGATGAGCAGAGCTCGCACGGCAAACGGAGCGCCCATCGCCATAAAGGTACCCGCCTCGGAAGGGAGAAAAAAGCTGACGTAGGGACGATAGACTCCCGCGGTGATATTTATTATTTCGGCCGAAACGTAGAGCGCATTCAAACTTTCCATCACCGGATTCCGTCGGAAAATCCGCTCCACGATGCTTAGCACGGCGATCGTCACTGTCGTCCAGACAATAAATCGAGCAATGGTTTCAGCGTTCAAGTTTGTCGTTTCTTGAAGAACGAGCACCAGAAGGATCGCGCCCAGTACATAAGTCTCGAAGAAGCTCCGGATAGAAAGAATATCGGTAGGGTAGACGAATGACAACGCATGCACAAGAAGGAAGATTCCGAGAACCAGATACAGTGTTCGGAATCCGTGCCGCCAGTGTCTGCCGGCACACAAATAGAGGACTGGGAACATAGTTATATAAAGCAGCAGGAGGACCTCTTCGCCAAAGATCTTGGGCAAGAGTGTGGTCTGCAGTCCCCAATATGCAGGTGCGAGACCAAGGCAAAAGATGGCGACGCCCAGTGTTGGTGCCGCAAAGTTTGCCACGAGAGCACCAAAAACCACAAGCATACAGAGAGCGATGGCGGCGAACAGGCCCGCTATGCCTGTGAAAGTAAATGTCACGCCCAAGATCACCGATGCAGCAGCGATCACAAGCAGGGGAACGGGCAACCGCGGCTCGGCTACGGATGAGTTATAGCTCATCGGACTCTCGTCTGATCGCTATTCGATTTTCCTGAAGAGTGCGAAGGAGGAATGGGCCCAAAATCACCGCGCTCATGAGTTCACATGCGAATGTTGAGAATGCCGCGCCGTTGATGGAGTAACGCGGAATCAGCACAAGGTTCAAGCTCACATTTGCGATCAGCAGTAAGGCGGCGAGAAAAATCAGGATTTTGACTCTTCCGGCGGCGATGGTCGCGTTGGCCAGTGTTGATGTTATGTATACCAGGGGGACGGTCAGCATCAACCAGACTAGTGAGGCCGATCCCGCAATATACTCCGGACGTAAGGAACCCAAGATCTGCCGCCTTGCCACGATGACGATCGCAACGGGAACTATCGTCAAAGCCGTTCCGACGGCCAGCATGTCGTTGAGGTTTTTGCGGCTTCTATCCTTCACGATTGTTGGAAATGAGGCAAGCAGGAAGCCGCTGAACAAAGAAAGGCAGCAATCGAAAACTTTGTAGGCCACCTGATAATAAGCGGTTTCACGTAACCCGGCTATCCGAGCAACCAGAAACACGTCGGATCGGAAGTAAACAAGTGCGAGAACCTCGACCGAGAACAGCTCAATCGCATCGCGGAACAGAGATCGAAGGTGCGTGCTTGTCCGGGCAAGTTTCTTCGTCCAGATCTTAAGCGATGCCTTGCCAACGAGCAGGGCGCGCCCTGAAGCGGCGAGCGGCGCAAAGCACAAAAGATTGCCAAAGCTATAAACACCCGCAAGTAACAAGAGGACCGCGCAAAAAAAGACAATCCTCTCGGTCAGTTGTCCCAGGGCAACGGGCAGGAGAGTCTCGTGAGCAGTCAGATATGCTTCACAGTTCCGCGAGAAGGCGTTAGCTATGACCGCGCAAAGGAACACGAATGCTTGTAGAGGACTAACCAGCAATTCTTTTTTGAAGAAAACGAGCAGAAGTGATAAGGCGAAAGCTACAGAAACGATTGCCATAGCAGAGCGCATAAGAAGGGCCGCAAGAACGTAGCTCTGTCCCTCAGCTACGGAACGAGTCGAAACTTCGCGGATCAAAAGCTTGTCCAACCCCAGATTGGCAATCAGATCGGCGATTATCGACGTTGTAACCAAAAGAGCGTAAGCACCGATATATCTTGCATCCAGCCGGCGCGCTAATAGGATGACGTAGACGTACGAAAGCCCGCGAGATAATACGGTCGCAACTCCCATGGCGACGCTGTTGCGAAATAGCTTCGCTTTCCTTGTCAAGCCGCCCACCTTCGTGGGCAACCCGGAGTTCAGGACGTCCACCTCAGGCAAGTTCGACCTCCGTCAATCCGAGTGCCGTTGATGTACCGTTCACGGGAATATGAAAACGCGTCGAGCGCGCTGGATTGCCAACGGCCATGGAATAAGACGGAACGTCACTTACAACGACTGAATTGGCGGAGACCAAGCTATGCTCGCCAATCTGTACACCCGGGCAGATTACACAGTGCACTCCGAGGAAAGAACCGCGCCCGATGCGGACGGACTTGGGCGTTGATAACGGCGCCTCGAAAATCGGCGTCTCCAAATGCCGGTAATCATGGATGTGATCCACGATGACCGCGCCTCGGCTGATTGTCACATCGTCTTCGACAATGATGGATAGTGCCGCCGAGATTTGAACTTCGTAGCCGATTCTGACTCGATCGCCGAAGCGGATCTCTCCATCGTAGGTGTGACCTGCCCAGGCCGCCACCACGTTGATCCATGCTCTGGGATAAATCAAGCAGCCGGCGCCAAGGCTAATGGACTCTGGGTGGCCGAACCGCACCGGGAAATGCAGCCGAACATCCGGTCCACAACTTTTGAGTTGACTGCGCCTAAGCCACGTGTAAAATCCGCATAAGCGAAAATTGATTTTTTCGCACAGCCACAGAAACTTCTTCCTCATGAAAGCTTTGTTGCCCAACCCGGAAGGGACGAATTGCTTCGGTTAACAATCAGCTTGATGTTTGCAAATCCAAACTCGCGGAGGAGATCCAAGCCAGAGCGCGCAGATTCCCGGCTGGAGTTTCCGGGTACCACAATGAAAAACGTGCTAGAAACCATAGCGCTGATAGCCAGCAGGTCAAGCGCGTCCTTCAATGCACCTGCGGCGATTATTACGTATCCGTATTCCTGTCGCAGTTTCGTCAGCACGGCGACAGGTCCGTCCGGCGCTCCATCGATTCGATCGGCGGCCATCTTCCGCACCGGCGGACCATCGGTGCTGAGCACACCGCGCGACTCGTTGATAGAATGTGCCGTCTGATCGATGAGCACCGTGCCCTTGCCGCTAACTCGCTCCAGAAACGAGGCAAGGCTGTAGCCGAGCAGACTAGCTCCTTGATTGCCGCTCGACTCCGCAAGCAGGATCACGGATCCCTGGCTCTCGTTGTGTTTCAGGAGATGATAAAGTCTTGCGAATTCGCTTTGGCTCTGGCGTGAGAACCAAGCCCACGCGTCTACCGTGCCGGATATTTCCTTGAAGTCTTGGAAGCTGGCGGCAACCGGAGTCCCCAATAACGCCTCCGCGGCATGTCTGTCTCCTACCGTTGGATCGAGAATGATGGCCGCTACGATGAGGGCCGGCGTGCCCAAAGCGAGTAGCAGCAGGGTCGCTGCCGCAAAGAGTTTTCCCTTCGGGCTCGAAGCCACTGAATCGTACGTAGGCGAATCAATGATCGAAACGTTTGTGATTGATTTCTCGGCACTGAGATCTTTCAGCCGCGACTGGAGATAGACTTGGGCCATCTGCTCTGATTCCTGTTTCGCAAAGTTAAGATCGAGCTTGAGTAAATTGAAGCCGGTTAGACCCTTGGCATAGCTCGACATCTCCGCATCGAGCTTGCGCACATCGCTTTGAAGCTGATCGACCTTTGCCTTGAGTCCTCGCTGCACCTCGGTGACGTTGATCACCTCTGACTCCACGAACTCCGATGCCTTGGTCCTTCGGAAGTCGGTTGTGTCCACGACTCGCCCCTGTTCCTGCTCCATGAGGCGACGGATCTCGTTCAGTTTCGTTTGCTGCTCTTCGTACGCCCGGCTGCCCTGGGGATGGCGGCTCAGTAAGTTTTTGAGATCGATTGAAGCGTCGTTGAGTTTTCCCTCCAGATCGTCACGCAGTTTGTTTCGGACCTCGGTCGTGCTATAGCGTTCGAAGTTCTGAAGAGAATCGGCTATTTTCTTCAAGGACGCCATGCGCGCTAAAGCTGCCTCGTTGTCGGCGAGAGCGTCGTTCAGATTTTGTCTGAGTTTTTCACGGTTCTCGACCAAGACGGTTGCCTGCGCGTCGTCGTTGAAGATTCGGCGGGCACTCATGAATGATGAGAGAGAGCCGAGCTGGTCACGATAACGCCCGACGGCGCGCTCAAGTTGTGACTTGAGGAGGTCGGACTCGCCCGTATTCTGAAATACCGCGACGTGATGTTTCATATAGGCAGCCAGAATTAGCCTGAGCGCGGTTTGCGCCACGGCCGGATCGCGGTAGGTAAAGGTGACATCGAGGCTGTCGGAATTGAAAAGAACTCTAGCCGACATATTCTTGGAGAGATCCCGCGCAACGGCTTCCAGTTCTTCTTCGGGACTGTTCCTATGTCCAGAGATCCGTTCAAAGAACCCCCGAAACGCCGCTGAAATTTGTAGCAGCAAGGATGGCGGCTTGTCTTCGAAGCTGAAAAACTGCCGTGCCTCCTGAATCGCTTGCGGCGTTGGAAAATTCGGCATGCGCGGTGTCGGCTCACCAAAGATCCACTTGGACGCGGTAAGCATCACCTCGTGGCTTTCGAGAATTTGCTGTTCATTGTGGATGGCTTGATCGCGCTGCTGCAAGAGCACGTTCCTGCCATTCACATATTCGGCTTTGCCGGAGATTTCGGCTCCCACCGACACCAGCAGTTTCGCTCGAGATTCGTACAATCGCCTGGTCTCCGCGAAGAAGATCAAGGCCGCGAGCAACACGATGAGCCAGAAGGCTCCTAAAGCTCGCGAGTAGCGATACAGGACAATCAACAAATCCCGAGGTGTCAATTTCATGTTTTCGTGTGATAAGAACGAATAGATCGGCCGACGCTCGCATAAATGTCACAACGAACAATGGCGCTCGGGTCAACGTTCTCAGAAATCCGGTCTAGGGTACGTAGAATAGACTTGCGCTGGGAATCAAAGGAAGAAGACTCTTAACGTATTGCTCCATAAAATCGTCCGCTTTAACGATCCCTTTTCGCGGCACAAAAATAATGTCGCCCGCTGAAATCTGCACGCCATTGCCGGATCCGGCCGGAAATGAGGCGTCGAGCCGATAGATGTTATATTTACTTCCTTCGACGTTGCGCATGAGAAAGACGGCTTTAGTTGCTGCGGTCTTCTGGTTGACCTGACTCATCGCCAAAAGCATCCCAACAGTCACTTTTCCGTGTAGTTCCTTCACCCCGGGCACGAGTACATCGCCCGTTACATACGCTGATGCATTTGCGAACGAGTCAACATCGACTGTAATTTCGGGATTCGTGAACTCCTTCGAGTAGAGAACGACAAGTTGCTTCTGCAGTTCGTCGGGCGTCAAGCCGGCTACGACTATTCCCTGGAGCAGATCGAGCGATATCTTCCCGTCATCGCGAACTTTCACCGTTTTGTTCAGTTCCGGACTATAAAACGACCGGATGTTCAACACATCGCCGATAGCTATCTTCGCGGGCGCGGACTTTGTGTTGACTTGGAAGAACTCCGGTGGCGGAGCGGAATATCTGGGCGCCGCTCTGGGAGTGTCATCGTCTTGTGGGGACGCGAAGATGGGCAAGCAGAAGATGACGAGACAAAACATTACCTTCCGTCTTCGACCACAAGCAGCCTTTACAAACACCTCAAGTCTTGTCGCGATTGGCATAGTTTGAAAAAAGTATTACTTAGCATCTAAAAACGGTGTTAGTCGCCACCGCCGACGAGTTAAAAGAAGGGCGTAACGGCGTGCTTGGCACTCCAGGGAGTATGGGCGTGATATATGTCAGTTCGATGAATTTTTACAAATGCCCAAGCTACCGCTCATCGGGCACAGTTATAGCCGCTTTCTGAAACCGAAGTACCTCAGTGTGCCAGACAAATGTGAATTTCGCATGAAAGGCTTGGCTCTTTCTATTACGCGTTGTTGCAACCGTGAACCCGCGCAAATGAACCCAGTACCAAACCCGCGTCACACAGAGATCGTTGCGGAGAGACTCTCGGCAGACGTGTTCTTCCGGCAAAAAGCTCGCTAAAAGCCCGCTACAGGATGATAGACTTCGGTGCAATGCGCGCCTCGATTCGCCGTTCAGTCAGGGGCGCCTTCGAACTTCACCTCAACGCTGAGATGCTTCCCGACTCAGCCGGCTCCTTAGTGGAGCGGATGATCTTTCGAAATCTCTTTGAAAAAAGCTCAATTTGCGGTAAGTGCTTCGTAACGATTGCGCGCCACGAAGCTCGGATCCGCTAAAGCTCTTTCAATCGCGAGAGACTGCGCGTGCTCCGTTCGGTATCGAATTACCTGACCCGTGACCACTCCGAGTAGCGTGAAGAAGTAAGCGGTCATAAACATCCCACCCTGGATCGAACTGGTTAAGAGCAACCCGATTGTTCCCGAGATGATCCAGCGAACAATCGCACTCGTTGTGCGATCCGCGGCTGTAACAACCCAGAAGGCTTCCTTAAGCCAGAAATAGAAAAATGCCAGAAGCGACATGAGACCGGGAAGACCTACATAGAGTAATTCATCGACAATAAAGTTGTGAGAGTACTGCTGTGCGGTGGCGTTCGCTCGTAAGTCGGCATCGAGAGAGGAGTAAGCGGAGTTGGAACCGAAGCCCGTGCCAATCAACCAACTAGAGGGCAGCAATTGCATGAAGAGTTCCAGAGCGTGGACTCTGGCTGAAATCGTACCGACGGTTAGATAGCGTCCAACCAGTGCATTTGACGTCACGAACGCCGGTGAATGAGAAAGTAAATATTCGCCGAAGTAAATGACCAGCCCGAACGAAACGAACAGGAGAAAAAGAATCAAAAATGGCCGCCGGAACGTTCGAACGCGAATCAGTCTGTGTACCGCCAGGGTTCCCACCAGCCCCAACCAGGAGGAGCGCGTTTCGGCTACCAGCATGCCTCCTAATCCAAAGAAAATTCCCAGAGACAACCCAAGCTTTGATATGTATCCAGCTTGCCGAAACGCGAAGAGGGCAATCATCGCCGACACCAGGAAGAAACCCCAGGTAGTGTGGTCAGCATAGTAAGAGAAAGGGCGAAAGTCTCCGAAAGCACCGGTGATGTATCCATAAACCTTCCAGGCTTCTATGGAATTCTCATGATTCGCGTAAGCCCAGGCTCGATCGACCGCTGTCGGACCGTTCGCAAATTGGAAGACACCATATGCCGCTGAGACAAAGATAAGCACGAATAGGAGTCCAATAACTTTTTTCCAGGAGCTACGCGGCAATGCGATACCAATGAACAGGGCCAAAAGAGGAAAAACACTCTGGTTTACGCCCGCCAGTCTGCTGAACAAGGCCGCCCGGCTCGGGTTGAGAATAGTTTCGAAGGTGCCGATACCGGCATAAGCTAGCAAACAAACCGCGCTGACCGGCAGCTTGTATCTCGAAACGACGTGAACACTACAAACCACCGCGCATAGCAGGGTAAAGGTGATCACCAACTGGAGACCGTAATAGGATGCAACCGACTGTGGCCCTAATAAAAAAATCGCACGCTTCAGGAACTGGCAAACGTGATCAGCGATGATGTAGGAAAGCGTCCACATAGTGACGCTGGTGCGGGAAATTCCGACCAACAGCGTGAGGCAGCAAAAGCCAAGTAGCGGAGGGACTGCACCCGGCGCGAAACAAACCGCCCCAACCACAAGCATTCCGCCTCCCAGCCAAACCATGAGCACCCACAGCATTCGCCCTGGAACGCTCATGAAGTCCGAAAAGGTCGAAGTCATTATTAGTCAGGGTGGACGAGGTCGTTCCTGCTCAAATTATAGTCTGCGCCGGTCGCTTTTACCTCCTGAAGACGTGCGTATTCGGATCACCTGTGAATTGAAGAGGCGTCGCACACAACGAAAAAATTCAACGACCACGCTGAATCTGGCCAACGATTTCAAGAAGAATACCGTCTAAGGATCAACGGACATCTGTGTGCAGACTCTGCTCACCGCTATCGCCGCTGCAACGCTTTTAGCTGCGTCATCTACGTCCATCAGGCACATCCGCGCGAGCGGAACGATCCAGGCTGTCCATTCCGTTGTAGTGATGGTCCCGCGCGTCGAAGGCAGCGCGGGAAATCTGACCTTGGTGAAGTTGACGCCAAACGGCGCACTGGTGAAACCCGGCGATCTTCTTGCTGAATTCGACCGGACGAACGAACTCAAGCTGCTCCGCGAAGCCAACAGCAAATATGACGATCTGAAACATCAGGTGGAACAGAAGGCGGCCGAACATCGCAACAACGCCGAGAAACGGGCCTCTGATCTCGGGGGAGCCGAAGCGGATCTCCGAAAAGCGGAGATCGAGATTCGCAAAGGTCCGATCCTCAGCGACATCGACCAACGAAAGAATCAGCTCAAACTCGAAGACGCCCGGCAACATGTCGCCAGTCTTGCCAAATCCATGGCGGCTCACGACCGGGCCGAAGCGGCGGAAAGCCGTATTCTGGAATTGCAGCGCGATCGGCAGAAGGTTGTTGTCGCGCGCACCACAACCAACTCCAACAAGCTCGAATTGCGCGCGACCATAGGGGGCATGGTCGCTCTGGAAAGCGTTTGGCGTCAGAACTCTCGCGGTCACGCTCAAGAGGGTGACCAGCTCTGGCCTGGTAGCCCACTTCTGCGCCTTTTCGATCCATCGGAAATGGAAGTTCGCCTCGATGTCGGTGAGCCGGATGGCGCGGTTTTGAAACCGAGTGCCCGCGGAACCGTATACCTCGATGCCTTTCCGGGCTTAAAGTTCAAAGCCCATTTCGCTTCCGCCAGCCCGGCGGCAACGGCGCCGCTCGGCAGTTCCATCAAGACGTTCTCGGCTTTGTTTCGTTTGGATGAAACTGACCCACACCTTCTCCCCGATCTATCGGCGGCAATTGACATCGAAGCTCCCGGTGAAGGCTCGCAATGAAACGGCGTTCGTCCCGCCGATCGCTGAGGATTGTCGCCGCGCTGTTTCTTCTTATGGGCTCGGGTTTTGCTTATCGGCAATTTCACAGCGCGAAGCATGCGGCTGATCTGCCCACAGCCACGGCTCGCAAGGGCGATTTCCTGGTTCTTGTTCACTCGCGCGGTGAACTGGGGGCACATCGCTCGATCCAGCTCACTGCGCCACTCGATGTGCCCGACCTCCAGATTATTTGGCTCGCCGCGGCGGGTGGCCCTGTCAAAGCGGGCGAGGTGGTCATCAAGTTTGATCCGAGCCGTTCGCAACAAGACCTCAAGGAGAAAGTTGCCGCACTCACGCAGGCTCAGGCGTCGCTTGATCAAGCAGTGGCTCAGGCGCGCATCACCGCTGAGCAGGATAAGCTCGATCTACTCTCCGCGAGATACGCAGCGGAGAAGGCCAAACTGGAAGCTTCGAAGCAAGCCATCGTCAGCTCTCTTCAAGGCCAGGCGAGCCAGATCGACTTGGGTTTGGCCGAAGAGAAAGTGAAGGTGCAGCAATCGGCGGCGCTGCTTCACAAGAAGTCGGATGAGGCGAAGATCGCTTCGCTGACGAGACTGCGCGACGAGGCGCAGGCTCAAGTGGATTTGACCAAACGGCGCCTTGCCACCATGGAGCTGCACAGTCCGAATAACGGCGTGATTTCATACCTTCCAAATTATTCCCAAGGCTGGATGAACGCTCAGCCATTCCGCGTGGGCGATCACGCGGTCCCGGGCGGCGCCATAGCAGAAGTGCCGGACTTAACGACGCTGCAGATGGAAAGCCGCGTCGAAGAAGTGGACCGCGGCCGAATCACAGTCGGCAACGCCGTCCTGGTGCACGTGGATGCGTTTCCGGAAAAAACCGTTCACGCCAAACTGGTTTCTATCTCGCCACTCACCGAGCAGAGCTTCGAGGAGTGGCCGCCGACGCGAAGCTTCAAAGCGTATGCTGCCATCGAGTCACCGGACAGCAGAATGCGCCCGGGTATGAATGCCGCCGCGGACTTTGTGGAAGCCAAACTGCCGAACGCGATCAGCATTCCAGCGAAAGCGCTCTTTGTGCGAAACGGTAAACCGGCAGTTTACGTCAAGACCGAAGCACAGTACCGGCCAACCGGAGTTGTGGTGAAGGCCCGTAATCCGGACGAAGTCGCAGTGGAAGGAATCGCGCCCGGTAGTCTCGTGGCGCTAACTGAACCTGCCAAGGAGCAGCAATGAGCGAGATTCTCAGCGACGCGCAGGTGGCTCCGGCCATTTCGCAACCCGCCCCCGCGCTGCCCGCTTCTGTCGTGCCCCCCGCCGCAATCCCACGCCGACCGCGTCGTAGGCGGCGTTGGCGCAGGATCCTGGTGATTACCTTCGTTTGCGCTGCGCTGGCAGCAGCCGTATGGTTTGGCCGGCGCGCGTATCGAATGATCACCGCGACCCAAGACGCTACAGTACCTACCGCGGTCGTTCAGCGCGGCGATATCAGTCTCTCGCTCACCGCTAAAGGCGATTTGCGCGGCGGAAACTCCGAGGTGATGACCGCGCCACTCACCGGCGGCAATGATTTGCACATCACCACTCTCCGGCACGGAGGCGACGAGGTCCATCCCAGTGATGTTGTGGTTCAGTTCGACACCACCGAGCAGGATTACAAACTCAAGGAAGCTCGTGCGGATCTCGCCGAGGCTGAACAGCATTTGATTCAGGCCAAAGCGCAGCGCGACGCCAATGTGGAAGAGGATCAATACGCGCTTCAAAAAGCGCAGGCTGACGTCAAAATTGCTGAACTCGACGTTCGCAAAAACCCGCTGCTCCCCGCAATTACGGCTCGACAAAACACGCTGGCGCTCGAAGCTGCCCGAGACCACTTGAATCAGTTGCAGCAGAACCTCGCAAATCGGAAAACGACCGATGAAGCTGCCATCGCGATGCAGGAGGCTGGCCGTGGGAAAGCCGAAGCACAAGCCGCTATCGCCGGCAAGAATATCGATGCCATGACACTGCGCAGTCATCGCACCGGCTATGTTGCTTTGAAACAGAATACTTCCGGCAATTTTTTTATGTTTGGGCAGGTGCTGCCTCTCTATCAACCGGGTGATGCAGTGCGCGCGGGCATGGCAGTCGCCGAAATCCCCGATCTCACCAGCTGGGAAGTGGTCGCCACCATTGGTGAATTGGATCGCGGCCACCTTGCAGTGGGCGAACATGTTGCGATCACCGTCATTGCGGTCCCGGATCACACATTCAGCGGACACGTGAAGGAACTAGCCGGGACATCCGGGCCCCCATGGGATCGTCACTTCGAATGCAAGATCGCGTTAAATAATCCGGTGCCGGAACTTCGACCGGGTATGAGTGTACAGATCGTGGTCACTACCGAGCAGTTACACGGAGTGCTCTGGCTGCCCTCGCAGGCGCTGTTTGAGAGTGATAACCGAAAGTTTGTTTACCTCCGATCCGGCAAGACGTTTACTCCTAAAGACGTGACCCTAGTGCAGCGAAGCGAGACGCGTGTGGTGCTCGCCGGTTTGACGCCGGGCC
>JAVHMZ010469547.1:0-39838 GCA_034782995.1 Amazona versicolor
TCGCGATCAGGATGGGTAACGGCAATCCCCAACGCAACCGGGAGGCGTTCAGGCTGTCGTTCACGGGCGTTGCCTCTTTCATGTGCTTGCCCTAGAGAGCACTGCCGGTTTCGCTGCTGATCCAGCCGGCGGCATGCGCGACCACAAATCCCATACCGGCTGCTCCGGCGATCCACATCAGAGCTTCGCCCCAATCGCGCCCGATGAACTTCACGATGCTCATGATCAAGCAACCGGCCGAGATCGCACTGCCGACAAAGATCAGGAACGTTTTAATGGAAGACCACTGACTCGTGATGTCACTGAAGTCGACCGCCCAAGCACTCGCACGAACCGGGGCAACAAAGCTTGTCAGTATCACCACTGCCGCCAACAGCAACAGCTGCCTGTGCCGCACGGCGAACATCGTCAATGAGTCTTTACACCGGGAAAACACCGCTGCCAGACTGGCCAGCAGAGATAACTTCTTCATTTTTGAGCTCCTTTCAAAACTTGCATCGACATGAACCGCTAACGAACGTTGTTCCCTCGTGCACACTAAGCACCCCTTGGCTGAGGAGGTGTGGCCGAGATACGCTTGCCTTACGAAATCCGATCGCAAACCGCTGCTGGGTGGTGTTCTGCTTAATACACAGAGAGCAACGCCGCCACGGCAAATAGTGCTCTGGCGTTCCTCCTGCTGAAGCGCGGTTTACAGGGAGCTGCCTCCGGAACTGTCGCTGTACGCGACAATGAGTCGGAACGGACGCACTTCGAGCTAGCGCGGGATTCGATTCGAAGAGTGTTCCAGGCTCGCTAATTGGCCATTGGTTCGCCGACGAGCAGAGTGCTTGATCCGGCTCGAGAACGAAGGACAAAACCAGCGCTTTGGACGGGCTTAGGAGATCAAAAGTACTCCGTAGTTTGTCCGCATGAGGGAAAGCAAATATGAAGGATCTTGGCCGGGCGCCAGACTTGTTAAGTCTAAGCTTCCACGGCAGAAACGTGTCACACGGTGCGCTTTGTTTGGATTTAGGTTCCAGCGCTCGCAAGGGCGTGGGAGTTCAAGTCTCCCCATCCGCACCAAAAACAGTAAATATTTAGCTCAAGTCAACTCGGCTGAACGGGCAGTAGGGTGTAAAGCAAATGCTCAGCTGGCGCCTTGCAATTGTCCCGATTATCTGTTTCGGCATGGCACCCACAGGCTGGGGAGCGCTGCGTAGACGACTTTTCCATGCTGGTTGCGTGCTGTGATCTTCATCCGTACGACACCGTAGTCCGGTTTCGACCGGGAGCGTGTAATGGAGACGATCTCGGTTTCCGCTTTGATGACGTCTCCAGGTCGAACGGGCGTCGGCCAGCGAAGATCTTCTACGCCCAAACCGAGCAGTCGAGTGCTCCCCAGCGGGTGAGACTCCACCAGAATGCGCATTACCAGCGCCGCAGTATGCCACCCACTTGCAATCACTCCTTCGGCGGCACTCGTGTGCATGTCTTGAGGGTCATAGCGCTGGGCGAACTCGATAATATCCGCGTCGCTCACTTTAATCTCCGGAGTCACGTTGACTTCACCCACTGCGAGATCTTCCAGAAAGCGCTCGATCATATGCATCTAGCTGTACCGCATACAAAGAAGAGCCAGTTTGACACGTCAATCTTCTGCAGTCTGTCCGATTAGGCGCGCACCGGGCATCCAGTAAGTTGAGATGAGAAACAGCGAGCGAAGCGCAATTGTGCTCCAGGTCAATTAGTTTCCAAAATCTCCTTCAGCTTCTTGAGGAACTCCGCCCACCCGGACTTGGTTGCCTCGTACTCGTCGTCCCACGCCGCCCCCGGCCCGAAACCGGACTGGACCAGGCGTAGCCGCGTCATTCCATCGCCGATCGCTTCGATGTAGTAGTCGACGGCGATCTTTTCCGCCACGCCGGTTTCCACCGGCTTTCCTCCGGACGAAAACGCAACTGAACGCTCGCGGTAGTTGCCAAAGTGCTTCGGTGGATCCCAGGCTGAGACTACTCCGCCGGCTTGCATCTCCGGGACCCACGAGATGACATATTCTCCGCCGACGTGCGGATCGACGCGGGCATAGGGCGCGAACCATTTAGCGATTTGTCCAGGATCGGTAAGGGCGCGAAAGACTTCTTCGGGAGTCGCTTTAATGACGATGGTGTTCTCGTGGGATTTACTCATATTCACTCCAGGTTGGCGGATTCGTTGCTCGATTCTTCGATCTTTAGCGCTGGATAGGACGCCGCGATCAGACGGAACCGCCGTCCTCCTTCGGCGTGTTCGTTGTGATACTTGGCCGCAAGCTGCGCGATCGACGCGGTCAACTCTTCGGCGAACGCGGTGCGCGATGCAGCTGACTGGAAGCGAATTTCCGTCTCCAAAGTCAGCGTCGCAAGGCGTTTTCCGGCCCGGCCGGCGCGGATACAGAGAGTCGCAAGATCGCGAATCGCCCGCGCCGCGGTCGACACCAGATAAGCTGCGGAGAATCGATCCGCCACCTTCGCCTTGCCCGCATAGGGAGCAACCAGGAACTCTCGCGCCGTAGCCCGAACCACCCGTTCGATGCAGTTCCCCTTGCGCCGCTCCTCGAATAGTTCGACAAAGCCTTCGCGCTCCAGTTCGCGCAGATGATAGTTCACCTTCTGGCGCGGAATTCCCAATCGGCGCGCAAGTCCAGCGGCGGAATCAGGCTCGGAGAGACGCTCTAACAGATCGAGCCGTCCGGGCTGAAGCAGAACAGCGGCCTTATCAGGACTCTGGATGATCTGGAGCGCGGCCGGCATGCTCGCATTCTGCCACCGAATAATTTGTTTGTCAAGACAAGTACCGTATTCCAGTCGACGAATTGCGGGTTCCCGGGTTCACTTTTTGGGGGCAAGGTAGTTGGTTCTCATACTCGCCATAAGCGCGGGAGATTGCGCAGGACGGTACGATCTAAAGCGTGTGATAACAGCAAGCCGCTTAACATCTATCGATTGGAAAGCTGTGCGGGCAGAGTTTCCTGCGCTTGAAAACTGGACTTACCTGAATACGGCGACTTACGGCCACATACCTCTTCGCGGTACTGAGGCAATCGCGCAGCACTTTGCACGTCGCGATGAGCTGGCATGTTCGGATTTTCTGACATGGTACGAGGAAGCCGACCGCATTCGGGAGTCCGTGGCGCGCCTGATCCACGCGACGGCAGATGACATCGCATTTATACCGAACTCCTCCACATCGCTCGGGTTGATCGCGGGCGGGATTGATTGGAAGCCCGGCGACAACGTGGTCACACTAGCGGATGAATTCCCTAACTGTTTGTATCTCCCGGCGCTGGTAGACCGGCACGGCGTGAGTTTCCGCGAAGTTCAGTGGGAGCGTTTCTACGCATCGGTCGACGAGCGGACGCGACTAGTGGCAATCAGCGAAGTGAATTACGCGACAGGATTGCGGCCCGATTTGTGCGAGCTGTCGAAATTTCTGCATGAGCGCGGGGTTGTTTTATATGTCGACGGAACGCAAAGCGTCGGTGCGCTCCAGTTCGATGTGCGCAGAGTGCTGCCGGACATGCTGGCCGTGCATGCTTACAAGTGGATGTGTTCGCCCACTGGTGTTGGATTCATGTATGTGGCGCCTCACTTGCGCTCGCGCCTGTTGCCGAATGTGTCAGGGTGGAGAACACATAAGGACTGGCGCAACGTCGATGATCTGCATCACGGAATGCCGGTACTGAAAGACTCTGCGGAGCGTTTTGAAGGTGGAGGATTGCAGTTCGGACTGCTGCACGCGATGGGCGCGGTGGTGGACTGGATGCTGTCGTTGGGAACCGATGCAATTGAAGAGCGCGTTCTGGCGCTCTCGCATTCGGCGCGGGCTAAGTTGGCGCGATTAGGGGCCGAAGGGCGAGAGTCGAGCGGGCAAATTGTATCGGTGAAGTTTCCGGGTGTGGACTCTTCGGAAGTGGCGAAGCAGTTGAAGTTACGCCGTGTGCTGGTAGCAGCAAGGCACGGGTATTTTCGTGTCTCGCCGCATTTTTACAACGATGAAGAAGACTTGGACAGATTGGAGCAAGAGTTGCGCGAGGTGATTACGCGGCCTACCCAGTCCCGCTGAGCGATAAAGATCAACGCCGCACGTTGCGAACTTCTACGATTTTCCGAGCTCAGCCCGTTAAGCGAGCTTCTTGGGGTTCCAAACACTCCGCTCAACTCTATCGCCTCCACCGCCATCGTCATCGCGGCAACGCAACGAATGAAATCTGCAGAACTAGTCTGAGCGTCTTGCTAAGCTATTGACACTTCTCCTAGTCCGAGCTATACATAGTTTGGAATAGGAACGAATTAGTGTCAGACGATTCGCTGCAGCTTTTGCCCGGCACGTTGTACCTGCTCATCCTGCGTACGTTGGATGGAGGTCCGCTACACGGCTACGCGATAGCCCGGCGCATCAAACAGTGCTCAGCCGATGTGCTGGATGTTGAAGAAGGTTCTTTGTATCCGGCCTTGAACCGCATGCTGGTAAAGGGCTGGCTGCGCGCCAAGTGGGGCACTTCGGAAACAAATCGCAAGGCGCGCTTCTATGAACTGACCAAAGCAGGCCGGAAGCAGCTCGCCTCCGAAGCGGAAGACTTCGAAAAGCTGATTACCGCGATCCAGCTCGTGATGAAGACGGCTTGAGAGGAGCGTCCTATGCAATGGCTGCATGAACTCTGGCTTCGCTTGCTGTGGTTGACCGGACGCTCGCGTTTCCAGGCTGAGCTTACGGACGAGTTGCAATTTCACGTCGAATCGCGGGCGGAAGAACTGGAGCAAAGCGGGATGTCGCGCAATGAAGCTCTGGCGGCAGCGCAGCGCGAGTTCGGCTCGCGATTGAAAGTCACCGAGGATACCGCAAGCGCCTGGCAGATGCTGTGGCTGGAGGACCTGCTCTCAGATTTGATCTACGCCGGACGAGCCTTCCGTCGCAATCCGGGCTTTGCTCTGACAGCGGTCTTCTGTCTCGCCCTCGGAATCGGCGCGAACACAACTATTTTCAGCATTACGACCGGTTTTCTGTTCAGTGAGCCGGCCGGCCGCGGTAGCCAGTCGCTCATCGCGATCTGGGACGGTGGCAACAGCAGTTCTCCGTTGAGCGACTACAAATTCATTCGCGACGCACACATTTTCGATGGTATGGCGGGCATCGATGTGGAGCGGGAAGTGAACTGGCGCGAGGGCGAAGCCACCAGGCGCTTCTATGCGGGTGTCGTAACCGGCGACTACTTCGGCACATTGGGCGCTCCCTTCCTTCTCGGCCGCGGCATTGCGCCTCGAGAATCGAACACCGCAGTACTTGCCGAACGGGTTTGGCGCGGCGTTTTCGCGAGTGACTCGGCCATTCTGGGCCGAAAGATGATTCTGGATGGACGACTTTATACGGTCGCCGGAGTGCTTCCGGAAAACCATCGTTCCGTGGTGGGCCTCGGCCTCTCGCCGGATGTCTACATACCGGTCGCGCACGATGAAGAGCGCGTGCAATTCTATGCGCGCATGCCATCCGGCATGACCCTTCCGATCGCGCGGGAACGCCTGCGAGCTGTATTTCAGCAGCTAGACCGCATCGACCCGAAGCCGGACGGCTGGAAGCGGGCGAAGCAATCACGGGTCACCGGCGTCACCGGTTTCGATCTCCTGAATCAGATGATTCCAGGCTCAGTGACTGCTTTCTTCGCGATGCTGATGGTCTTGGTCGGCCTGGTTCTGCTCATCGCCTGCACCAACGTCGCCAGCCTCCTGCTCGCGCGCGCTTCCAGCCGCTCCCATGAGCTGGCCATCAGACTCTCTTTAGGCGCTAGCCGCCGCCGCATTGTCCGTCACCTCTTGGCCGAGAGCTTGCTGCTGTCCGGATTAGGTTCGTTCGCCGGGCTGATGATCAACGTTGGCTGCGCACACTGGTTGAGCAAAATCAATCTGCCCGTGCCAGCGCCGATGCACTTTGTGATCCAGCCGGACGGGCGCTTGTTGTTTTACTCACTGTGCCTTGTGCTCGTCAGCGCGCTCCTTTGCGGATTACTTCCCGCTCTCAAGGCGGCGCGCAATGACGTGAATCACGCGCTGAAGCAGGAGGAACGGCAGACAAGCGGCTTCTGGAATCTACGGAGCGTGCTGGTGGCCGGACAACTCGCGGTCTCGATTGTGTTGCTGGCTACTGCGTTCCTGTTCATCCACAACTTAATGCGCGCCACCACCATGAACCCGGGTTTCAATATTAGGAATACGGTTTGGACCTACATGCGATTGGTTCCCGATAAATACGGCGACCAAGAACAGAAAAAGCAGATGACGATGGTGCGGGTGGCGCTCGAGCGCTTGCGCGCTCAACCGGGTGTTGAGTCGGCTGCGGTTGCCCAGTGGGTTCCGTTGAACGGCAATTGCGTGGTAGGCACGAAAATCGAAACGGACATCTCGCCTTCTGATCTTCATGTCGAGTACCAATGCAATAACGTCGGCCCTGATTACTTCCGGACTGTCGGCATTCCCATTCTGAGTGGGCGTGAATTTATCGCCGCTGACCGAAAGGGGTCGCAAGCGACGGTCATCGTGAGTGAGAATTTTGCCCGGGCCGTTTTCGGCAATAGGGATCCGGTCGGGCACATCATTACGACGCTCGACGGGCGCAAACTCATCGTGGGCGTCGCAAAAGACAGCAAGTACTTCACGTTGAGCGAAAACCAGCGGCTAGCAGTTTACCAACCTTATTTCGCTTCGAGCGAGCCCGTCAACGTGAATTTCCTGGTCCGCACAGCCGGTTCTCCGGCCGGATACGTAAAGCCAATCAATGACGTGTTGGCCGGTTTGGATTCGACAGCGGCGATCGAGACAAAGCCGATGAGCAGTGCGCTGGGTCTGGCTCTGCTGCCCAGCCGGGCCGGCGCAGCCATGCTGGGTGCGATGGGAATACTGGGGCTTATGCTGGCTGCAATTGGCCTTTATGGCGTCCTTTTGTACTCGGTGTCACGCCGCACCAGGGAAATCGGTTTGCGCATGGCGTTAGGCGCCACCTCATCCAACGTGTTGCAGATGATCGGTCGCCAAAGCCTGATCTTAGTGGGAAGCGGCGTGGCCGCTGGCCTGGCGCTTGCTTTCCTGGCCATGCAACCGCTCGCGCTGTTTCTGGTTTCAGGCATGAGCACGCTCGATCCGGCAGCTTTTCTTGCTGTTGTTGGAGTGCTCGGAGCAGTGGCGCTAATGGCTGTGGCAGCACCCGCCGTGCGCGCTCTCCGCATCGACCCGATGATCGCTTTGCGATATGAATGAAGCCGGAGCGAGAAACTTGGAAGCTCGAAGCCTACACATGTTGGCTGAGCGAAAGTACGTTCCCGTCCGGGTCTTTGAACCACGCGATCTTATCGCCACCCGGCGCCGTCCAAATTCCGAGTTCGTGATCCTGCACGAAGGGATAATGTTCAGGCTCCACGCCGGCCGCCTTGAGCGTCTTAACCACCGCCTCGAGGTTCTCGACCTCCCAGCCGAGGACGGTGCTCCGAAGCGCTGTGAAATCGGGCGTCTTGACGATCCGGATCATATTTTCGCCGGCCTGTAACGCAAGTGCAAACTGATCCTGACTGATGAAACTCAAGCCGAGCTTGCCTTCGTAGAAGGCGCGCGCCTGTTCGTAGTCGCGGGTCAGGACGAAGCCGATCATTTTCGCGTCTTGAGACAAGAACATAATCTGTAAGATTATAGTTCTCCAGAGGAGAAGTCTATTGGCCAGCGAAGTCACCTACGAGCAGGCGAGCGGACCATTCGAACGCATTCAGTGCCGCTGGTGCCAGAGCATGAACGACAAAACTGCCAGCTCATGCACCGCGTGCGGAGCGCCCCTGGACCTGAGCAACGTGGTCAGCGAATCAGGCTGGCGGGAAGCGCCCCGCATCCGCGACATGACCGAGATCCGGTTCAACTCGAGTACCTGTCAAGTAGAAGGCGAGATCGTTCCGACTGCCGAAATCAACTTGGGCGCGGGTGACTCGATCTTCTTCGAGCATCACGTCATGCTCTGGAAGAACGAGAACGTGCCGCTCAGTGTCATGCCGCTGTCTGGCGGTTTCAAACGCCTGTTCGCCGGCATGCCATTCATCATTACCGTCGCTACGGGACCGGGTCGCATCGCTTTCTCGCGCGACGCTACGGGAGAGCTTGTGGTGTTGCCGCTACATCCCGGCATGGAGTTAGACGTTCGTGAGCACGCCTTTTTATTGTGTTCACACAATGTTGCTTACTCGTTCGTGCGCGTCAAAGGTCTGACCAACATCTTGTTCGGCGGTCAAGGAATGTACATGGATCGTTTTGTGACCACCAATGTGCCGGGTTTGGTGATCCTGCATGGCTACGGAAACGTGTTCGAACGCCGGCTCGCCGCGGGAGAAAGCATCATCGTCGAGCCAGGAGCTTTCCTCTACAAAGACGCATCGGTAACAATGCAGATTGAGTTCCAACGGCTGGGCAGCCTTCTGGGGGGAACCACTATGAGCTTGGCGAAGATGACCGGGCCGGGACGAATCGGAATCCAGTCGATGTATCTGCATCACAAAACGGAGTAGAGCAGACGCATGCACTGTACCCAATGCGGGGCGAAGATTCCGCCTGGCGCAAACTTCTGCCAACTCTGCGGGACACGTGTAGACCCCGCCATCGTCGCAGCTCAACCCGTAAATCCGGTGCCGCCCTCGTCTGAACGAAGACGCTCGTTAGTGACGCCGATCGCACGCGAAACCGCGCAAACTCCGCTCGAAGGCAATCGACTCGAGAACTGCCCGTGGTGTGGAGCGCCCGTCGATCCAGGCTCGAGTCAGACGAGTTGCCCGCGCTGCGGCGCATCGCTCAAAATCCGTACCAAACCTTCGCGTTCGAGCTGGCTGGAATTGCCGCCGCGCAAGGACATGGCAAAGCTGCAGTTCGGTCGCTCGTCTTGTCAGATCGAGGGCCTCTATGTGCCCGTCGCCGATATGAACCTGGCAGCTGAAGACGGCATTTACTTCAGCCATCATGTCCTGCTGTGGATGGAACCGCAGATCCAAATTGAGACCATGTCGCTGCGGCAAGGATGGAAGCGCATGTTCGCGGGCCTTCCGCTCATCATGTGCGAAGCCAAAGGGCCTGGCCATATCGCATTCTCGAGAGACGAACCGGGCGAGTTGATCGCGTTGCCATTACAACCTGGCCAGGAGCTCGACGTCCGCGAGCATATGTTCCTGGTCGCGACGTCGAATGTCCAATACGACTGGTTTCAAACCCAGATCTGGTTCCAGGTCCAGGAGGGCAACGAGAGCCGAACCGTTCGTCCCCTTGGGATGTTTATGGATCGGTTCACAGCGCCGGAAAAACCGAGACTCCTACTTCTGCATGCAGGTGGAACCGTCCTGGTTCGCGAACTCGCCGTCGACGAATCGATTCTGGTGAAGCCAACCGCGCTCGTCTTTAAGGATCCGGTGGTCCAGATGCAATTACATCTCGAGCACCCGCGTGCCGTTATGACTTGGCGATCGTACACCAATCGGTCGATCTGGCTCAAACTCTCCGGGCCGGGGCGCGTCGCCATTCAATCGGTCTTCGAGCGCCTGGAGCAGGAAGGCGGAAACATCACGTCTCACTCTTACGCGAGTTCCCAGCAATGGTGAGGATTACTGCTGGGCGGTGCCGCACTCCGAGCAGAATTTAGCGGAACGTTTGATCGAATGACCGCAGCTGCTGCAAAATTTCGTGTCTGAAGCGGGTGTCGACGCACTCGAAGGCGGCGTGGCCGAGTTAGTGGTAGACGCCGGAGCCTCGGGATGCATCGCTCCCGCCATCTGCTGACCCAGCGCTAATCCGGCGCCGATGTTTACGCCCAGGCCCGCGATGCCGCCCGGATTTGCGGCGGCAATCGGAAGCGCTTGCGCGGCTTGGAATTGCGTATAGCGGCTCATGTCGCCGAGCATATTCATGCTGATCTTTTGATCGAGCATCTTCTGCAGTTCTTCAGGAAGGGAGACACTTTCGACAACAAAGCTGTCGAGCGCCAAACCTAGATTGGCGAACACGGGCGCGAGTTGCTGCTTCATCGTATCCGCGAGACGCGACTGGTTGCCGGCCATATCGAGGAAGTCGACCGTACTGCCGCCGAAGGCGCTGGTCATCATACCGACAATGGTGTTGCGCAATTGGCCGTCCAGTTCGCTGATATGGTAAGTGGCGCGCGTCCCGCTGACCTTTTCGTGAAATATCTTGGGATTCGCGATGCGATAGGAGTAAATTCCGTACGCCCTGATGCGCACTGCCCCGAACTCCTTGTCGCGAATGGTAAGCGGCGTGGGCGTTCCCCACTTCTGATCAGTCTGCAGCCGCGTAGAAAAAAAGTAAACGTCAGACTTGAAAGGAGACTGGAAAGCTTTGTCCCAGTTCATCAGGTAAGTCAGAATTGGAAGCGTGCTGGTGCTGAGCGTGTAGAGCCCGGGAGCGAACACGTCCGCAATACGGCCTTCGTTAACGAAAACGGCGCTTTGCGAATCGCGAACCGTCAGCTTTGCACCCGTTTGGATCTCCATATCTTCCATCGGATACCGGTAAGCGAGCGTTCCAGTTCCGCTTTCTGTCCACTGGATGACATCTATGAACTGCTTAGAGAAAAAACTCATGCGAAGTCTTGGTTGTCCTTCGAAAAGTATAGGACAAAAATCGAAGTTACTGTACTCGTTTCACCAGAGGCTGATCGCGCGCGGATTGTAATATGGACGGGACCGCACCGCTCCCGGCGTCCCGGAGGATAACGCAAGAAATGCTACATCACTTTTCAAGCTCGTTTCGCCGTTGGCTGTTAGCAGTTGTTCCTGTTCTGCTGCTCTGTATCGAAGCGCGCGCCGACGATCGCGTACGTGTGCAATCAGGCGATCTGCAGGGTACGCGCAGTTCAGACAAAAAGATTCGCGAGTTCAAAGGCATCCCCTACGCCGCGCCGCCGGTGGGTGATTTGCGCTGGAAGATTCCGCAGCCTGTAGCGAAATGGGACGGAGTGCGGCCGGCTAGCAGCTTCGGAGCGCGCTGCATGCAGAAACATATCTTCAGCGACATGATCTTCCGCGACAACGGACCAAGTGAAGACTGCCTGTATCTGAACGTGTGGACGCCCGCTGAAGAGGCTACCGCCAAGCTTCCGGTAATGGTCTGGATCTATGGCGGAGGCTTCGTGGCGGGTGCTGGATCGGAACCGCGTCAGGACGGAGAAAATCTCGCAAGAAAAGGCGTCGTGGTCGTCAATCTCAATTACCGCTTGGGAATTTTCGGGTTTTACTCGCATCCCGAGCTAGCGAAAGAGTCGGGGCACAATTCGTCAGGTAACTATGGATTGCTGGACCAGACCATGGCTCTGCAGTGGGTGCAGGACAACATCGCGGCTTTTGGAGGTGACCCCAAAAATGTAACGATATTCGGCGAGTCCGCTGGTTCGTTCTCTGTGAGTGCACTCATGGCGTCACCGTTATCGAACAAGTTGTTCGCGCACGCGATCGGCGAGAGCGGCGCTTTCTTCAGCCGGACTTTGCCAGCCAAGCCGGCGGACGAAACCGAGAAGATGGGTGCACAATTCGCTGAGTCGATAGGAGCTGCCTCGCTTGCGGCCATGCGTGGAAAGGCAGCCAACGACCTGCTGGACGCAGCAACGAACAACAAGACGATCCGCTTCAGCGCCAACGTAGATGGCTTCTTCCTGCCCACCGATGTTTACTCGATTTACGCTGCGGGCAAGCAAAGCAAAGTGCCTCTGCTCGCGGGCTGGAACGCCGACGAAGGCAGTTATCAGAGCATCTTCGGAAAGGATCCCGCAACAGCTCAGAATTATCCCGCGAAAATGAGCACCATGTTCGGTCCGAATGCAGAGGCGCTCGAAAGGCTCTACCCGGGCTCGACAGACGACCAAGCCAAGCGCGCTGCGGGCGATCTAGCTGGTGATCAGTTCATCGGATATTCAACTTGGAAGTGGATCGAGATGCAGAGTGCTACCGGAGAAGCTCCCGTCTACCGTTACGAGTTCGATGACGCGCCACCCCTTGATCCAGCCGACGCCGGCAAACCGCCGCGAGGGGCGTATCACTCGTCTGAGATAGAGTTCGTCTTCAACGTGCTCGACTCGAAAAAGCTGGACTGGCGGCCCCAAGATAAGAAGCTCTCCGACCTCATGGCAACTTACTGGAGCAATTTCGCCAAGACGGGCAATCCGAATGGAAGCGGGCTTCCGGAATGGCCCGCTTATACGAAGGAAGCCAACTACCCGGTTATGCATCTGAGTGCGACTTCGCACGCTGCACCAGATACGCATCGGCAGCGATATGAACTGCTGGATTCAATGACCCCGTTCCAACCCGTCACAGCCTCTTCAAAATAGGTTTAGCCAGGAGCGTGAACGAGTTTCATCCAAACCTTGAGACTAAAAAACGCTGACGCACACGACCCTGATATACTCAAGTGGTCTTTGTAACGTCCGTAAACCCAGGCTCCCTCCACTGCGCTTACTCCCACTAGCTTCGTTGGATCCTCAGAACTGTTCACAAAGGCAGTACTCCCGAAAGACGGTGACTTAAAGCGTGAGCAGGGCATGACTGACGAAACATTGATGAGTGAAGACGGCTTCCTTAAGGGCCAGCCGCTGAATGCGTTGACTACCGCGGTATTGGCTGTGCTTCACGTAGGCGCGATTGCTGCGCTTTTTTGCTTCAGCTGGCGAAATCTCGCGGTGGCTGTTTTCCTGTACTGGATGACGATCGAGCTTGGCATTAGCTTGGGTTATCACCGTCTCCACACCCACCGCTCGTACAGGATTCCGGTCTGGCTGGAATATTTCTTTGCAATTTGTGGAACCCTAACGCTTGAAGGCGGACCAATCTTCTGGGTTGCTACGCACCGCATTCATCACCAACGCTCCGATCAGGAAGGTGATCCGCATTCCCCTCGCGACGGAGCGTGGTGGGCTCACGTCGGTTGGATTCTGACCGGAGAAGCGAAGCACAACAACACGCGTTTGATGTCGAAGTACGCACCGGATCTTGGCAAGCGCCCGTTTTACGTATGGCTCAACAACTATCATTGGGTACCCATCCTCGTGTTGTCTGCCGTCTTGTACGCGGTCGGTGGTTTGTCGATGGTGCTCTGGGGCGTTTGCTTACGAGTTACTTTGGGCCTGCACAGCACTTGGCTTGTAAATTCGGCGACACACATGTGGGGTCGGCGTCGCTTTAATACACGTGACGACTCTCGCAATAACTGGTGGGTCGCGCTGTTGACGTTCGGTGAAGGCTGGCATAACAATCATCATGCTCACCCGACTTCCGCGCGCCATGGGCTCGCCTGGTACGAGTTCGATCCATCCTGGCTGTTGATCCGTTCTCTTCAATTCTTTGGTATTGCTAAATCGGTTCATGCTGCCAAAGTCGATAAGGACGAGCAGCGCCGAAAAGTCGCTGCGTAATACAAAGCTGCCTTAAGTGGTGCTAAAGATAGCCTCATGCTGGGAATCGCCCCAGGCGGCATGGCACAATCATCTGTGAAGTGTTCCACTCTCAAGACAATTTCATGAGCAGCAACTTCCTGGAGTGGCTTGATCTTCAGCAAGGCAGACAATACGAACTTCACAGCCGGCACATAAACCCGGTGTTTGTCAAAATGCTTCGAACGATTGGCTTCGACAAGGAGTACGTTCGAGGCGAAGGTTGTTACTTGTTTGACAAGCAGGGGCATCGCTATCTTGACATGCTCACTGGCTGGGGAGTGTTTGCGCTCGGTCGCAACCACCCGAAGGTGCGCAGCATTCTGGAGCAGGTTTTATCGCGCGAACTGCCCAACTTGGTTCGCATGGATTGTTCCCTGCTTGCGGGATTAGTGGCTGAGAAGTTGACCAGCCACACCGTCGGTCGAAATGCAAATTCAGCCGGTTTGTCTCGGGTATTCTTTTGCAACTCGGGCACGGAGACGATCGAGACTGCGATTAAGTTTGCACGCTGCGCTACCGGCAAAGAAGGCATCCTCTACTGCGATCACGCCTTTCACGGCCTGACGTTGGGCTCGCTTTCGCTAAACGGCGCCGAGTTCTTTCGTGAGCGCTTCGGCTGTTTGATGCCTGGAACCGCGCAAGTTCCGTTGAACGATTTAGAGGCGCTCGAGCGCAGTCTGCACAGTAAGAATATCGCGGCCTTCGTCGTTGAGCCTGTGCAAGGCAAGAGCTGCGAGGTGGTAGCGGACGGGTATCTCGCCGAAGCGCAGCGCTTATGCCGGAACGCGGGTGCGCTGCTGGTGATCGATGAGGTGCAAACCGGGCTTGGCCGTACTGGAAAATGGTTCGCCTATCAGCACTGGCCCGAAGTAGAACCGGACGTGATTTGCACGGCCAAGGCTCTTTCGGGAGGCTACGTTCCGGTAGGTGCAGTGATCACTACACCCAGAGTGATGGATGCAGTCTTCAACACCATGGAGCGCTGCGTTGTACACTCGAATACTTTTGGTCAGAACGATCTCGCCATGGCAGCGGCGCTCGGCACGTTGCATGTCATGGAAGAAGAGCGAGTGGTGGAGAACGCCGCTCGCATGGGTGCGCTCGCGATGCGCGAGCTCGAAGCAATGGGACGGGAATGCCCGTTCGTGTCTGATGTGCGAGGCAAAGGGTTGATGTTCGGAATCGATTTCAAACGTCCGGAGCAATCACTTAAGCTGAAGGCTGCCTGGGATACGCTGCATACGCTGAATTTTGGCGTGTTCAGCCAGATGATTATCATGCCGTTGCTGCATCGCCACCGCATTCTCGCGCAAGTAGCCGGGTACCATACCGAGGTCATCAAGTTCCTGCCGCCACTTGTCATCTCGGAGGAGGATATTCAGTACTTCCTGTCCGCGACGCGTCAGGTGCTAGGGGATGTCCAGCGAATACCCGGAAATGTTTGGAGCACCATGACTGGTCTTGCTCGAGGCGCACTACGAGCGTAATGATTGCAGGCTCGTAGCTGCTCCTACGCGCGTACACTCGTAGGACATGCACTTCTTACGAGCCCTTGTCGCCTCACTTTTAACACTCTTCTGCTTCTCATTCCGCAGCGAAGCGAAGACGGCGATCTTCTGGCAAGACGGATTTCCTAATATTGCCAGTGAACCAGTTTCGAAGGCTACTCTCGAAAAGGCGTTAGCAGAAAAACCATTATTGTTCCTTACTCTGGAAGCGCTTCTCGCTCCCGGGTCGCTCATGGGCGTGGACCTGCTTGTCATGCCATACGGCTCAGCGTTCCCCGTGGAAGCCTGGGCGCGCATACATGAATTCGTCGAGCAGGGCGGCAATCTACTCGTCTTAGGAGGCAAGCCGTTTCGTGTCCCCGTCCGATTGATGGAAGCGCGGTATCAGGCCTCGGGGGAACAGGAAGCGTATGAGCGGGCCTTGGGAATACTCCACACATACGAAGCGCCCGGGCCGGTATCGAAACAGTTCGCATGGCGTGACGGTTACGGATTTCTCGGCGAGCTGCGCATCGACGCAGCGAAGGTTTTCGTGCTCGAGAGTCGCCGGATTGATGGTCTCGGCTACTTGATGAACGATTCCGGTGAACGCACTTCAGCCCCCGTGGTAGCTATGAACCGTTCGGCATCCCGGTCCGTGTTTCTCGACTTCCAACCGGCCCAACAATATTGGGACTCTTCCGACGGCATCGCGCTAATTCGTACAACGGCTCGCTACGCGCGAGGGCATGATTCCGGCTTCACACTCGAAGCGGAGTTCTCGACCGTCAAGCCAGGCGAGACGCCGCTCCTGCTGGCTCATTTCCACCCGGCGTCCTCCTCGGAGGCAAATTCCGCGTCGAGACACTTTGACCTCAGCGTTCGTTCCACCAACGGACTCGTGCTGAAGCGGCGGATCGACATCTCGGCTGACACTAGCGAAGCGAGCCTCGATCTCCCAAATTCTCTAGCGCCCGGTTTCTATACAGTCGAAGGCACTCTGTTCGCCGAAAATCAGCCAATCGATTTCTACCGCAACGGTTTCTGGGTTGAAGACAAGCGTTTCCTGGAGTCGGGTCCGGCGCTTGGTTCTAACGGCGACTTCCTTACGCGTGGAGGCAAGCCTTTCTTCCCGTTCGGGACAAATTACTTCAGCACGGAATCAAATGGCTGGGACTTCTCAGGACCAAGAAACGCAGCGGTTTGGGAACACGATTTCGCCGACATGGAGAAGCACGGCGTCACTTTCGTGCGAACGGGAGTCTGGAATGGGCAACTAAGAGCGATCGAAAGCGCCAGTGGCGGCGTCAGCGAGCGCTTCCTACGCAACGTGGAGGCCTACCTTCTTTGCGCGCACCGACATAGCATCGCGGTGAACTTCACCTTCTTTGCCTTCGAGCCGCAATCAACGCTGAGCGCTGGAGAGAGTAATCCGGTAATGTTCTTTCCCGGCTCGAATCCTTACCTGGACCCGGTCACAATTAGGGCCGAGCAGGCGTACATGCTGGCGATCGTCAACCGTTTTCGTCAGGTTCCGTATCTCAGTTGGGATCTGATAAACGAGCCGAGCTTTTCAAACCCAAAGGCACTCTGGCACGGCAACACGCCGAACCATGACGCAGCGGAACTGACATCGTGGCATGCGTGGCTGCGCGCGCGGTATCAGAACATTTCGTCTCTAGCGACGGCGTGGTCGACCACTCCTGATCAGCTTGGTTCCCTCGACTCGGTGCCGCTGCCCACAACTCCTGATCTGCAACTGAATCTGGAGCACGGTGACGCGAGGATGGTGCGGACCGGCGACTACAATCTATTTGCGCAGGAGTCCTTCAGCCATTGGGTGCACGAAATGGTGTCGGCCATCCGAGGCACCGGCAGCACGCAACTGATCGACGTAGGGCAGGATGAAGGTGGCGTCGAGAACCGGGTCCTGAATCAGTTCTACGCGCACTCCGGCGTCTCCTTCACGACCAATCACACCTACCGTCAGAACGAGAATCTCTTGTGGGATTCGTTTGCAGCAAAAGCGCCTGGCGTTCCGAACATCGTCGGAGAGACTGGCTATCAACCCGTCACATACCCGGATGGCAAATGGCGCTTTGATGAACTGAGCGGTTTTGCGCTTCTCGAACAGAAGTGGGCGGCTGGATTCGCCGCTGGGACGAGCGGCTCGCTCTCCTGGGATTGGGACCGCGAGATCTACTTCGGGATCGAGCGCAGCGACGGGTCGGCCAAGGTTTGGGAAGGCCTGATGCGGGATATGGGTGCATTCGCGGCGAAAGCGGAGCAATATGCAACCGGACTAGTGCTGCCTGAGGTCGCTATAGTGTTCCCGCAGTCATTGCAACTGTCGGTGTTTAACCACTTGGCAATCGAGGCAGAACAGAAAAGCGTACAGGCGCTCTATGCGTACGCACGCAGCAGCGCGTACGCCGTAGGTGAAGATCAGATTGATCTTCTTGGTCATCCAAAGCTGATTATTGTGCCGGCGCCTTGGATCATTAGCTCCCATGCTTGGGACGTATTGCTGCAACGAGTGCGCGGCGGGGCGACGCTTCTGATTTCTGGCCGTTTCGATTTGGATGAACATTTCCTGTCAACCGACCGGGCAACCAGCATCGGTCTCGCCTACGAAGTTCGTCAGCTGGATACGGCTTACAGAGAGATTATCTGGCCGGGTGGAAACGGTGCATTCAGATACGGAGAGAATAAAACGGACTACCTGCAGGAGGCGAAACGTCCGAATGGCCAGACCTTCGAAGCTTTTCACTTAGGTGAAGGACGCATCCTATTCGCAACCCTCCCTTTAGAGATCAACGACAATTTAGAAGTAATTGGCAAGGTTTATGGGTATGCGTTAAAGGCGTCAGGAGTGACCGAACCTTATACGACCGAGATGACAATGCCCGATGTTCTAATCTGTCCAACACGATTCCCGCACGCTACTTTGTACGTCATCAGCTCGCAAGGAGACAAGACGGCGGTTTCGTTCCATGACGCCCGGAGCGGTCGCGAATTTTCCAGCCCACTGCCCCCAGGTCGGGCCGCGCTCCTCCTAGTGAGTGAAACTGGCGAACTACTGGCCTCATACAATTGGGCGCGGTAGTTTGCCCTGGAAACAAACGCGTACTGGTCGAGAAAAAATCCCGTTTTCGAACTCACATAAAAGTGCTATCATCCTCTAAATCCTCGTAAGATTTGGATTGCACGGGGCTCGATCGCAGGTTTGCATGGAGCGTCTCAGGGAGGATTTTGTCTTGTCGAAGTCAACAGGTAATCAAAAGCGAAGTAGCTGTTTTAAATCCACTTTCGGAGGGTTTGACGTGTCATTCTTCCCAGTTCGTAGGCTGGTTTTAGTTGCGTCGATATTGCTTTCGTTGTCGGTAGCCGCTTTCTCGCAAGCGGTAAGTGGCGACGTTACGGGGACAGTGACAGACGCTTCCGGGGCGGCAGTTTCAGGGACAACGATAGTGGCCGAGAATGAAGGTACGGGAATCAAAGCGAATGCCACAACGAATGGAGAAGGGGTTTATCGCTTCAGCAATTTGCCCATAGGTAGTTACTCGATCACTGCTCAGTCCACCGGCTTCGCAGTCGCAACGCTCAAACACCTCAACGTGGAGCTGAACAACGTGGTAACAGCTAATCTGACCCTGCAGGTCGGATCCACGGCAACCACGGTGGAAGTTAGTTCGGCAGGCGCTGTTATAGATACAACAACGGCGCAATTACAAACTACTTTCGATGCACGGCAAACAGCCGAGCTTCCATTGGCCTCCAATGGAAGCGGAATTTGGAATCTCAGCTTGGCACAAGCTGGAGTAGCGACCTCCGGAGGCGTCGGACAGGGTGCCGGCCCCGCGGTATCAGGACAACGGCCGGACAACAACTTTTTCAGTCTTGATGGCGTTAGTAACAACAATCACTACAACCCTGCGCCGTTAGTCTACGTGTCGAATGAGGCTGTTGGCGAAGTGTCGGTTCTCCAGAACCAGTTCAGCCCGGAGTTCGGCGGCGGTTCTGGCGGTGTTTTCAATGCAGTTGTTAAAACGGGAACTAACAGTATTCACGGTTCGATTTACGAATACCTGCAGAATCGGGATCTAAACGCGGTCGACTCGACTGTTGCGGTACAAGGTTTGACGTCCAATCCCCGCTACGATAACAATCGTCTAGGCGCGAGCATTGGCGGACCGATTTTGAAGAATAAGCTCTTCTACTTCGGCAATTTTGAATACAACCCGATCGGGAAAACGGCTACCCCGGGTTCTCCGCTTTGGGCACCGACTGCCGCAGGATACTCGGCGCTTGCGAATATTCCGGGCCTGAGCCAAGCCAACCTGGGCGTCTTTCAGAAGTTCGTTCCGGCCGCACCAGCCAACGATCAGGGCACGGTAGCGGTGAGCGGTGCATCTATTCCGATCGGCAGCATCTCGACGACCTCGCCTAGCTTCACCAACAACTACAACGCCTTCGTTGCGCTCGATTACACGCTCAGCGAGAAAGACCAATTTCGCGGTCGTTGGGTGTACAACAAGAGCCAAAGCATCGATACGGGCCCGAACTTACCTATATTCGATGTATCTTCACCGAATAATAACTACTTGTACTCGCTGTCAGAATTTCACAACTTCTCTGCGACTACACAAAATGAGTTTCGCGCGTCATTCAGCAGGAACTTCAATTCGTTGGGTGTACCTAACTTCACTTATCCGGGACTAGATGCCTTCCCGAATATCACGATCGATGAGTTAAACAGCCTGAACATCGGCCCCGATGGCCCTTCGGGATCGATACAAAATCTAGCGCAGTTTTCCGACAACCTCACCAAAGTCGCCGGCAAGCATACTTTGAAGTTCGGCTACAATTTCATCGATGTTATTCTCACCAACTATTTCATTCAGCGGGTAAGAGGCGATTATGAGTACTCTAGTCTCCAGCAATATTTGCTGGATCTCTCGCCAGATGTGCTGGGCGAACGTAGTGCTGGCCCGATTAGTTATCCCGTAGGTTTCCTCCAGCACGCCGCCTTCGCTAACGATGATTTTCGAGTTCTTCCGAACCTAACGATCAATTTGGGTGTTCGCTACGAGTATGTAACGGTGCCGATCGCCTCGCGGTATCAGAAGTACAGCGCTCCGGCTTCCGTTCCAGGGCTCTTCCAAGTGGGTGAACCAAAGTTTAGTCCCAACGACTGGTCTCCCCGTATCGGCTTTGCGTACTCTCCCGGCAGTAGCGGGCTGTGGTCGATTCGCGGCGGCTTCAGCCGTGCTTTCGATCTGACCTATGCCAATTTGACATCAAACGCCGCCCCTCCGTATTTCCAGCAGACCAACGACGTCACCGATTTTGTCAACAGCACGCCCAACTTCCTCGCCGGCGGTGGTCTATCAGGTGCAGCAAAGCCCTTGCCAACCGATCAAATGGGAGCGATGGCCTTGTTGACCTCATACACGTTCAGCAAGAACCGGCCGTATGGATTGACTTGGACGGCGGGAGTTCAGCGCCTGCTCAAAAAGGATTACACCATTGAGGTGCGATACACCGGAACGCGTGGCGTGCATCTTTGGAACCAAGTGCGTCTAAACCGCTATCCGCAGGTGAATGCTTCTAACTATCTTCCAACTTACTTCACCGCGCCTTCGGCCTCGACCTTTGCCGGTTTAACCAGAACACTCAACGATGTCGAGTCGTACATCGTACCGGGTGGCACGGCGGGCGATCCGACCAATGCTTTTGCTTCCTATGGATCGGTTGGCAATATCACCGGTTACGCACCTCAATCTTATTCGAATTACAACGGCTTGGCGGTTCAAGTTACGAAACGATACTCAAACGGGTTGAGTTACATCTTTGCTTACACCTGGAGCCATGCCTTAGACAACGCAACTGCGACTAACTTTTCGACGTACTTGAGTCCTCGGCGCGCGCAGAATTATCAGGATTTGCGTTCTGAATATGCGACATCGGCCCTTGACCACCGGCAGCGCCTGACCTTCTCGCCTATTTACGACTGGAAGCCTTTTGCAGACCGCAACTGGTTTCTGAAGAATGTAATCGGGAATTGGAATATTGCGGGCACTTACACATATCAAAGCCCCGAGTACGCAACCGTGCAGAGCGGCATCGACTCGAATCTGAACGGCGACACGGCAGGCGATCGCTCCATCATCAATCCGAATGGCGTCGGCAACACGGGAACGGGCGTTACTGCTTACAATGCCTTGGGTCAAGTTGTGCCGCTGCAAGATCTGAGTACGGTTGCCTATGTTGCCAATAACCCAACGGCCAAGTATGTGGTTGCCGGGTACGGAGCTTTGGCCAATAGCGGACGGAACACGCTGGCCCTTCGGCCGACGGATAATCTGGACGCCGGCCTCAACAAGAAATTCAATATCTCTGAGCGATGGCAGCTCTCGTTTGGTGCTCAGTTTTACAACATTCTCAACCATCCACAATTCGTGGGAGGTTACTTAAACGACATCGCCTCAAATGGATTCACCACTAGCCGCAACGACCTGATTCCGAACCGGGCGTTGTTCACTCGCTTTGACCAGTTCTACTCAAGTAATTCGCGAACGGCCCAAATTACGGCTCATCTCACGTTCTAGCCTTGATGCGATCGCCTTACCGGACTATGTTGTGGCCAAACTGAAGGTAAGGTCCGATGGCGAGCCGGTAAGTGTTGCGGCCGTCTTTGAGAACGTCGCTAAACAGATGATCATGTACGAAATCGACTGAAAAGCGAACGCCGAAGTATTTGGTGGCGTTTACGTCAACGCTTCCACCGACGCCATAAAATGAAGTCCAATCGACTTTCTGCCCGTTAGGTGCGAGAGGCGCAACAAGGGCGGCGGTTAATGGGTCGCCGGGACGCAAGGTGGCCGTTTCGTGAATGACACCGATTGCAGGGCGGATGAAGAGAGTGACAAGAGACCAGCGCCGGTAAGCAAGTTGCGGGCCGAGTGCAAAGGTCTGAGTGGAGGAATCGATCGGAACAGTAAACGCATACCCGGGGGGTAGTCTTCCTGCAGCAGCAAGCGCTGCCAGTTGGGTACCGATCTGGGTCTGGAGAGCGGTGGTGAAGAGGTTCGGAAGCAACGTAGTATGCCCGCTATCCGTCGTAAAATCGAACCCGAACGATACCCACGTTCTGAGGCGTACGCCCGTCTGAAGGTGGAAGCCACGTTCCGCCAAGTTGATCGCCGGACTATCGAAATACAGGAAGCCTCCATAAATGTCGTAACGTCCGACGTAAGTCTGCTGCGCGAAGGCGGGCGCGCAGGACAACAAAGCGACCAGAGGGAGAAACAGACGAAGTCTCATACGGCTTTCGACGTTATCACGAATCGGTCTGATGACATACTTAGAGGGCCTGCGCAGCCGGGCAACTGCTGGGCGGTTTGCTTCGGTAGACGGTCGAGAGGAAAGTCCGGTCTTCAAAGGGCGGCATGCCGGCTAACGGCCGGGGACCTGTGCTCAAAGCGCTTGTTACGGATAGTGCCACAGAAAATATACCGCTTGGTCCGGCAACGGGTCGAGTAAGGGTGAAAAGGTGCGGTAAGAGCGCACCGCGGCTCGAGCAATCGGGTTGGCAGGGAAAACCCCATGTGAAGCAAGACCAAATAGGGGAGGAGGAGCGGCCCGCTCCGTTACAACTTCCGGGTAGGTCGCTTGAGCTTCTCAGTAATGGGAAGCCTAGAGGAATGGTTGCCACCCGGTGCGGAGCGATTCGCGCCGGGAACAAAAACCGGCTTACAGGCTGCGCAGGTATTTTCATTCGAGCGTGGCGCTTGATTTTCGCTCTCGCATTCGCAACGTCAGCGGCGGTTGCGCTCGGGCACCAGTCTTATGTCCGAACGGTTTCGATAGCGGGATCGTTCCCGCTGGTTGACAAAGCTCTGGCCGCTCCTTTCTGCGTGGACGCAAATGACTATTGGGGAGTAATTCGCGCGGAAAAGGATCTCGAGACCGATGTGACGCGGGTCACGGGCTACACTCCAATGCTCGTACCGGCCGGCGAGAAACTTCCGCGGCACATGGTGCTGATCGGAACGCTTGGGAAGAGTGGGTTGCTTGATCGCCTCGTCAGCGGCGGTCGTATTGATGTTTCGGCATTGCGCGGCAGGTGGGAATCGTTCCTGATTCAGGTAATCACAAAACCTTTTCCTGGTGTAGAGAGCGCGCTTGTTATAGCGGGCAGCGACAAACGTGGGACTATCTACGGGGTCTACGACCTTTCAGAACAGATTGGTGTCTCGCCCTGGTATTGGTGGGCGGATGTTCCGGTGACGCACCATCATGCGCTGTTCGTTGATCCCGGACGACATTTCGAAGGCGAACCGGCAGTTCGGTATCGCGGCATTTTTCTAAACGATGAAGCGCCATCGCTCAGCGGCTGGGTTCGGGAAAAGTTCGGTGGCTACAACCACGACTTCTATGTCAAGGTGTTCGAACTGCTGCTTCGCCTAAAGGCAAATTATTTGTGGCCCGCGATGTGGGGAAGTGCCTTCAACGAGGATGATACGCTAAATCCGAAACTGGCCGACGAGTACGGAATTGTGATGGGCACGTCGCATCACGAGCCGATGCTGCGAGCGCAACAGGAATGGAAGCGGCACGGCACTGGTCCCTGGGATTACGCGCGCAACGGTGAGCTTTTGCGGAGCTTTTGGGAAGCCGGCATTCAGCGAAACCAGGGCTACGAGAGCATCATCACTGTTGGGATGCGAGGCGACGGCGATCTGCCGATGTCGGAGAGCGCGAACGTGGCGCTACTAGAACGGATCGTAAGCGATCAGCGCAAAATCATCGCTGGCGAAATCAATCCGGACCTCGCGGCTGTGCCGCAGAGTTGGGCGCTGTACAAAGAAGTCCAAAGCTATTACGAAAAGGGCATGCGCGTTCCGGATGACGTAACGCTGCTCTGGTGTGACGACAACTGGGGCAACATCCGGCGACTGCCAACTGCTGAGGAGCGCAGGCGCAGAGGCGGCGCAGGAATCTACTATCACTTCGACTATGTCGGCGATCCACGCAATTACAAGTGGTTGAATACGGTCCCAATCACTAAAGTTTGGGAGCAGATGCGTCTGGCGCAAGAGTATGGCGCGAACCGAATTTGGATTGTGAACGTCGGCGATCTGAAACCGATGGAGTTTCCCATCGAATTTTTCCTCGACCTGGCGCGTGAGCCGGAGCGCTGGGGCAAGGACAATATCGAGGAGTTCACGCGCTTATGGGCCGGGCGTGAGTTTGGTCCTGATTGTGCGCCGGAGATCGCGGAGATCCTCTCAAAATACACCAAGTTCAACGGACGCCGCAAACCGGAGTTACTCGAGCCGGACACATTCAGCTTGACTAACTATCGTGAGGCCGACTCCGTGCTCGCTGAGTTTCAGGCGATTACCGCAAGAGCAGAACAGATTTACGCGCGTTTGCCAGAAGAAACCCGGGCCGCGTTCTACGAACTGGTGCTTTACCCGACAAAAGCTTCCAAGATCGTCACCGAGCTTTACATCACGGCAGGACTGAACCGCCTATATGCGAGCCAGGGCCGGGCAGCGACGAACCGCCTTGCGGAGCGCGTTCGTGCTTTGTTTCAAGCCGATGCTGCTTTGGCAGCGCAATACAATCACGTGCTGGTTGGCGGCAAATGGGACCACATGATGGACCAAACGCATATCGGCTATACAGGCTGGCAGCAACCGCCGGTAAACGTCATGCCGTCTGCGAGCACAATCGATCTTCCTGAGCGCGCGGAAATGGGCGTGGCGGCAGAGGGCTCATTAGCACAGTCGCTGCTGCAATTTGATCGCTTCGCGAAGCAGCGGTTTTATGTCGACATCTTCAATCGAGGCCGGAAACCATTCCGATTTAGCGCCATTCCGAATCAACCGTGGATAGAGACAGACGCCAAGTCCGGGATCGTCGAGGACGAGCGGCGGCTTTGGGTGAGCGTTGACTGGGCTGGTGCGCCCGCAGGGCTGACGGAAGGCGCTGTCTTAATCTCGCAAGCAGACGGCAGCGCGATCCCGATCAAAGTTACAGCATTCAATCCGCCGCCGCTTGATCTCAAGTTCGCTGGCTTCGTTGAAACCGACCGTTACGTTTCGATAGAGGCCGCACACTACGACCGCAAGGTCGATATGTCCACTTCAGAATGGCAGGAAATTAAGGATTACGGACGCACGCTCTCGTCCATGACAATCTTTCCCGTGACCGCGCCTAGTATGAATCCACCCGTCGGTTCGCCACGCCTGGAATACAACATCTACGCTTTTCACTCAGGCGAAGCAAAAGTCGATGCAATTCTTGCGCCCACGCTCAACTTTGTTCCCGGGCGCGGTCTCCGTTTCGGTATCTCTGTCGACGCCCAGCCGGTCCAGGTTGTCGACGCACTCGCATCCGACACGACGGAGGCCTGGTCGACCGCCGTGAGAGACAGCGTCCGAGTCGCATCATCCAGTCAATTCTTTCTCTCTTCAGGAGCGCACACGTTGAAACTTTGGATGGTCGATCCTGGGGTGGTTCTGCAGAAACTGGTCGTTGATCTGGGCGGTGTTAAGCCCAGTTATCTCGGGCCGCCGGAGAGCGCCCGGATTGGCAGAACAGCAAGTTACGCCCGGGTGAATTAGCCGGATGATTGGTAAAATGGTTTTCTAAAATGGCTGTCGCCAAGGAGTTGCTAGACATTCTTGTCTGCCCCGTATGCAGGGCAGAAGTTTTGCCAAAAGAAGACGGCAGCGGATTAAAGTGCGTCGAGTGTAAGAGGGTCTATCCAATTCGCGACGACATTCCGGTCATGCTGAAAGATCAGGCAACAGTCGAGCCGTAGTTACAGCCGATGACAGTTCTGGAGCAATTGCCCGAAGGGTCGCGAGTCGGAATCATCCGGCTGCGTTCGCTTGGTGATTGCGTACTGACAACTCCCGCGATTGATCTGCTCAAGCGTGCACGACCGGACTTGTCGGTGGCGGTAGTCGTCGAGGCGCGTTTTCGCCAGCTCTTTGAAGGCAATGCCCAGCTTTCAGCGATTCTCGATCCTGATTGGCCTGCACTGCGGCGCTGGAAACCCAATCTTTGCGTGAACCTTCATGGCGGAACGCGAAGTCAGATCCTGACCGCTACATCCGGCGCACGGTGGCGAGCAGGATTTGCACATCACAGCACGACGCTTGCCTACAACATTCGCTTACCGCGAGCACAGGCCGTTATGGGCGTGAATCGTGCAGTGCACACGGCTGAACATCTCGCCTCAGCTTTCTTCGCATTGGGGTTGCCTCTTTCTCCCGTCCCGCGCGCCTATCTTTCCGCTGAGGCTTCGCCTTACGGCGGCCGTTATGCTGTACTTCACCCTTTTGCTTCAGCGCCTGATAAGCTATGGCCGGCCGAGCGCTTCACAGAAGTAGCGCGTTACCTGAAGCTCTGCGATTACCGGCCGATTTTCCTGGCTGCGCCTGGTGAAGATATCACTCCCTTCGCGGCTCACGAGGTTTTCCGCTGCACACTTGGTCCAGCGAAGGCGCTTCTCTCTCAAGCGGCACTGTTTATTGGAAACGATAGCGGGCCGGCGCACATGGCGGCGGCCTTTGAGGTGCCCAGTCTTGTCTTGTTCAGTAGCAGAATCAATCCGGCGGCGTGGGAGCCGTGGCAGACCGAGTCGGAAGTCATTCTGGCCCGTGAAGGTATGGACCAGGTTTCGGTCTCTCGCGTGATCGCGGCCATCGAGCGGCTGCGAGCAGTCGCCGGGGCCCACGCTTGAACGGCTTGGGGAGGTTACTCCGTTACGCGCGCGCCTATGCGCCGGCCCTTGTGCTGTCAGTCGTGTTCATGGCGATTGTTGGGTTGTCACAGGGGCTGATCATCCGGCTCATCCCGCTGGTGTTCGGACGCGTGCTCGATACCTCGTCGCCAGATAAACCCGCCGAGTTGTTTTCCATACCGCACACCCGCTTCGTTATTTATCTCAACGACGTGTTCCCTTCTTCGGTCCATAACATCTGGACGATGGTGGCCTGCAGTCTAATTGCCTGCTTTCTCGCCAAGGGGCTTTTTGATTACCTGGGCAATTATCTGGTGAACTGGGTGGGCATTAACGCCATCATGGATCTCCGCCAGGAGGTTTTCGACCGCGTTCTTCGCCAGGACGCCCGCTTTTTCGAGGATCACAGCACCGGGCACATTATGTCGTCAGTGATGAATGACATCGACCGTATTCAGGTGTCGATTTCAACAATGCTGGCAGACTGGCTGCGGCAGGTTTTTACCGCGCTCTTTCTTCTGTTAGCGATGGTGTCAATCAACTGGAAGCTTTCGCTTATCAGCTTGCTGGTGTTCCCTGCGGTCGCACTGTTAACGGTGCGCCTAGGAAAGCGCATTCGCAAGACGACGCGTCAATTGCAGGACCGGACCGCCGGTCTGAACCAGATCCTGCAGGAAACCATCACCGGACATCAGGTAGTGAAGAGCTTCGGCGCAGAGGACTACGAATCAAAACGCTTTCGGCTCGCGTCGCAGCGCTGGAGAAGCGGCAATCTGAAGTACACGGCGCATCAGGCCATTGCCTCGCCCATCATCGAGATGTTCGGAGCGCTGACTATTCTCCTGCTGATCTATTTAGCGCGGCAACAGATCAAAAGCGCCACCATGACAGCGGAAACATTCACCGCATTCGTTGTAGCGCTGGTATTTCTCTACGAACCGATTAAGCGTCTGACGAATATTCACAACATTTTTCAGCAGGGGCTCGGGGCGGCACAGAAGGTATTCGAGTATTTGGACAAACAGCCCGGGGTGATGGATGCACCCGACGCGGTTCAACTCTCGCGCTTGACAAGTGGCATTCGGTTTGAACACGTGAACTTCTACTATCCCGGCAATCCGGACCGCCTCGTGCTGGACGGGATCGACCTTGAAGTGAAAGCAGGAGAGATCGTGGCGCTCGTAGGAGCGAGCGGCGCTGGAAAAACAACGCTCGCAAATCTGGTGCCGCGTTTCTACGACGTGACGAGCGGGGCAGCCAGGATCAATGAGCGCGACGTCCGCGAATACGGCTTGGCCAGTTTGCGCGAGAACATCAGCATTGTTTCGCAAGACACTTTTCTTTTCCACGATACGGTGTTTGACAACATCGCCTACGGACGGCCGGACGCGAGCGAACAGGAGGTGTACCGTGCAGCTAAAACAGCGCTGGCCGACGAGTTTATCAGGAATATGCCGGCGGGCTATCAAACAGTTATTGGCGAGCGAGGAATGAAGCTGAGCGGGGGTCAACGCCAACGGCTGTCCATCGCTCGAGCGCTGCTCAAAGATGCACCTATACTCATCCTGGACGAGGCCACCTCACAGCTCGACACAGAATCTGAACGTTTTGTGCAACAGGCTTTGAACGCACTTATGAACAAAAGGACGGTGCTGGTGATCGCGCACCGCTTGTCTACGATCCGCCAGGCGAGCAAAATTGTCGTGCTCGAGGCTGGCAAAATTGTTGAGATGGGAACCCACGCAGAACTGTTAGCAGCCCGTGGTGCTTATTGCCGCCTTTATAAAATGCAGTACGCCGGAACCGCGGCGCTAGCCAACTAGCTGTGGCAAATCCGTCGAGTTTGATTTCACAATCCAACGCAGCCTCCCCAGTTCAGGGAGTGCGCAGCATGACAGGTTTCGCGACGGTCCAGCACACAATGGGTGCCGGCGAACTTTCCATTAGTTTGCGTTGTGTGAACCATCGCGCGCTTGACTTGCATATCCACCTCAGTGCGGAGTTTGTTCGCTTTGAGAATGAAGTGCGCTCGCTGCTGAAATCCGCTATACGTCGCGGGCACGTGGAACTCCGTGCGTCTCTGGTGAGTAGCAACGATAAACAAACGCCCGGTTACGATCGCGCCGCGCTCTTACACTATGTAGCCGAGTTCCGTAAAGCCGCCGCAGAACTTGAGCTCCGATGCGAGCCCGACTTGAATGTTTTATTCACTTTTCCTGGAGTTCTGTCCGGAGCGGCAAAGCTGGAAGAGCAGCCGGACGCAGCGATCGGCGGGAACTTTCTGGAGGGATTACGCCAGTGCACAGAAAAGCTGAACGGATTCCGCACTCGTGAAGGTGAGGCTCTGCGCTTAGAACTATCCTCGCTCGCGCAGCAGATCGAGGTTCTCACCGGAGATATAGCTGAGATTCGAGCGGGCGCTGTAGACGCTTTCCGTCAGCGACTGCAAGAGAAGTTGAGCGAGCTGCTGCAGGATTCCGGGGTGTCAGAGGTGCGTCTGGCGGAAGAAGCAGCGGTCCTGGCGGACCGTTCTGATATCCATGAGGAATTGACGCGGCTGACCGCGCATTCGCTCGAGTTGAGACGTCTGCTGGACGAGGGTGGCGAGGTGGGAAAACGGATCGATTTTCTCCTACAAGAAATGAATCGTGAGACGAATACGCTGCTGGCGAAAAGTGCCGGCGTGGGCGACCCTGGCCTGCGTTTAACCAATCTTGGGTTGAGCCTTAAAGCTAACATCGAGAGAATACGAGAACAAGCACTCAACCTTGAATAAACAGCCGCTTTCACTCCAAGATCGACAATCAGAAGAGGTGTCGCATGCCGGTCCGACGCATTCGATCTTCATAATCTCGGCTCCATCAGGAGCGGGGAAATCAACGTTGGTAAGCCGTCTCTTGACGAGTGACCCCGGCCTGCGTTTTTCGGTCTCCTATACAACGCGGAAGCCCAGAGGCGTTGAAAAGCCCGGTGAGAACTACGTTTTTCTCTCTCGCGAGGAGTTTGAACGGCGCATCGAGAGGGGCGAGTTTCTGGAGTATGCCGAGGTGTTTGGCAATCTTTACGGGACGAACCGCGAAGTACTGGAGCATGCCCAGGCAGAAGGCAAGGATCTGATACTCGACATCGATGTGAAAGGTGCGAGACAATTAAAAGAGCGGATACCGGACGCCGTTACAATCTTCATCCTGCCACCGTCGCGGGACATTCTGGAGCAAAGATTACGATCCCGTTCGGAAGACTCGGAAGACGGCATTCAAATGCGCTTGAGAGAGGCAGGCGAAGAACTGCTGAACTACAAGCAATATGATTACTTGCTGATCAATCATCAGGTAGAAGAGTCGGTTTTGATTTTGATGTCGATCATACGAGCAGAGCGCATCAGGCGTGTTCGGATGGAAGAGCAGATCCGACCGATACTCAGGAGTTTCGAAGAGAGCACGCTCTTCTGAAAGTAAAGCCCGCAGACCCGGGTGAGGAGAAGTATGGCAGATAAACCAAGAACAAACGCGATGCACAGCATCCCGGAAGACGAGAACGCGAGCACCTATCGCTTCATCATCGTGGCCGCCAAGCGAGCGCGCCAGCTACAGAACGGCCAGCGAAGCGTGCTTCCGGCAGCCAATAAGAAGCCGACCAGCTTAGCCATGGAAGAAACGCGCCGCGGGTTGGTTCCGTTTACCGATCTGACCGCCGAAGAGCAAGTACCGACGGAATAGCTTCCGATGCGCGTCGTACTTGGTGTCGGCGGTGGCATTGCGGCTTACAAGTCCGCCGAACTGGTTCGGGCGCTGCAGCAGCGCGGGCATGACGTGCAGGTGGTCATGACACGCGCAGCCGAGGAGTTTATGCAGCCGCTTACTTTTGCGGCTCTGACGGGGCGCAAAGTTATTACCAATCTCTTTGCTAGCGGCAGCGCAGCCGACACCTTGAGTAGCGCCGTAGAGCATATCGGCGTGGCGCAAGAACACGATGCGCTGGTGATTGCGCCGGCCACGGCAGACCTGTTGGCAAGACTTGCACAGGGTTTAGCTGACGATTTTCTCACTACGCTGTACTTGGCTTTCCGCGGCCCGGTTCTTCTAGCTCCCGCGATGAACACGGCGATGTGGGAACACCCGGCGACCGTTGCCAATTTGGATGTTCTGCGAAAGCGCGGTTGCATTGTCATCGATCCGGATGAAGGCTGGTTGGCCTGCGGAAACATAGGGGCGGGGCGCATGCCCGATCCAACGCGCATCGCCGCGGAAGTAGATGAGCTTGCCAACGGCAAAAGAGATTTTTCCGGCGAACTGTTGATCATTACCGCCGGGCCGACCCAGGAAGCGCTCGACCCAGTGCGCTACATCAGCAATCGGTCGAGCGGCAAAATGGGGTTTGCCATCGCGGAAGCGGCAGCTAAGCGCGGCGGACACGTCATCCTGATTGCCGGTCCCGTGAACATTCCTGCCCCGCAAAGTGTAGATCTCATCTCAGTACGCACTGCGCAGGAGATGCGGCAGGCTGTCCTTAAGCATCTGGACGACGCGACTATTATCATCAAGGCCGCAGCCGTAGCTGACTATTACGTAGCCGAGATCCCGCAGCAGAAGTTGAAAAAGACAGCCACTCGCCTATCACTCGAATTAGATCCGACGCCCGATATCCTGGCCGAGATCGGACAGCGCAAGGGAGATCGCCTGCTAATCGGATTTGCCGCTGAAACCGAGAACCTGATCAGCGAAGCACGCCGTAAAATGGCTTTGAAAAACTGCGACATGCTGGTGGCGAATGAGGTGGGACGTGACGGGCTTGGATTCGAATCGGACCGGAACGAAGTAGAAATTATCACGCGCACAGGGCGCACGGTACATGCGGGGCCAGCGGAGAAAAAAGAGATTGCGCAGATGGTGTTGGACCAGATAGCTACGCTCCGCCTGTCGCTGCGCACGGCGGAAACTTCCGCCTGAACGAATCGGTTCTCCCGTGACCGCAGAGCAGATTCTCAGCTACCTGGAGTATTACCGCGATTTGGGCATAGACTCGATCTACTGCCACACCGGGGCAGTTGCCCCAGTTGTGCCCGCCAGCCCGCCGGTCGGTCAAGCCGTGAATACGCTCGTGGATAAGAACCAGCCCCTTCCCACAGTGCTCCCTCCTCTCGCGCCGCTGGGTGACACTCTCGACCAGATCCGGCTGGATATCGGGGACTGCAAGCGGTGCCGCCTTTCCGAAGCGCGGACCAATATCGTGTTCGGCTCAGGTAATGAAAGCGCCCGCGTAGTGTTCGTTGGGGAAGGGCCTGGGGCGGATGAAGATGAGCAGGGGCTTCCGTTCGTGGGCCGGGCCGGCCAGTTGCTGACTCAGATGATCGACAACACCGCCTCGAAGGAGGGCATTCCGATCCGGCGCGAAAACGTCTACATCTGCAACGTTGTGAAATGCAGGCCGCCCGAGAACCGTACTCCGCAACCCGACGAGATGGCGACGTGCGGCCAATTTCTCTACCGTCAGTTGACGACCATTCAGCCCAAAGCCATTTGCGCACTTGGTTCAACTGCCATGAAAGCGCTCCTGAACGCAAAAGAGGGCATAACAAAACTGCGCGGCAAATGGCACAAGTGGAACCACATTCCCGTCATGATCACCTATCATCCTTCGTACCTGTTGCGGCAGTACAACCAGCAAGCGAGGCGCGAAGCCTGGGAAGATTTAAAGACTCTGTTCCACTTTGTTTACGATTAAGCGCTTGCCCGAATGACTGCACAGCGCGGAATGTTTATTTCATTTGAAGGCACGGAGGGCAGCGGCAAATCGACTCAAATGCGTCTGTTGGTAGAACGCCTGCGCAGCGAAGCTCATTCCGTGGTGGAAAGCCAGGAGCCGGGAGCGACCGCTATCGGAAAACAGATACGCCGCGTCTTGCTCGATCCGGCGAACAGCGAAATGACCCCCATGGCGGAACTTTTGTTGATGTTCGCTTCGCGCGCCCAGGCGGCCGGAGAGATCATTCGTCCCGCGCTCGCGCACTCGGAGTTTGTGATCAGCGACCGCTTCACAGATTCAACCCTGGTCTACCAGGGCATCGCGCGCGGGTTGGGTTTGGAAACTGTGCGCGCCGCGCATAGACTCGCGCTGGGCGATCTCATGCCCGACCTCACGTTCGTCATCGAACTGGATCTGCTCGAAGGCCTTGGGCGTGCACACCGGCGCAATCAGGGTACCGATCACGGAACTTCTGAAGAGCGAATCGACCAGCAGTCATTATCGTTTCACCAGGCCGTGGCCGGGGGCTATCGTCAGATCGCAGAGGCGGAGCCGCAGCGGGTTCAAATTGTCGACGGAACGGGCGCACGTGAAGAAGTGGCGGAGCGAGTCTGGCGCGTATTCAGCCGTTTTTCTCGGATCACACAAAGCCGGTTCAGCAGCTGACCATGGGACCATTCGCCGATTTTTTTGGAAACGATTTCGCCGCTGAAACACTAACGAAAATGATTGACGCAAACCGCTTGGCGCAAACTATTCTGCTGAGCGGCCCGGAAGGCGTGGGTAAAGCAACTTTAGCGCGCCGGTTCGGGGCAGCGCTGTTGGGAGAAGGCGAGAAGATTGAGCGCGACGACTTGAGCCGCCCTGAAAACCTCGCCATCATCGATGAGCGGGAGAAATGGCCAGCCGATAAGCGCGCCGACGATCCGCTTCTGTTCTCCACTCATCCTGATTTCGTCACGTTTGCGCCCGAAGGACCACTCCGGCAGATCACTATCCAGCAGATGCGCGCTCTGCGGCAGCGAGCACAGTTCAAACCGTTACGGGGAAAATACCGCGTCTTTCTTATTGACCACCTCGAGCGCGCCAATGAACAGGCGGCCAATTCGCTGCTGAAAGTCTTGGAAGAGCCTCCCGAGCACCTGATCCTAATCGCTACCGTGGAGAACCTGTATGACCTTCTTCCTACGATCCGTTCGCGCGCGGTTGTTTTGCAGCTTGGCCGGCTGAAAGACAGCGAAATGGCGGCTTTCGCTCAGACGCGCGGTCTACCCGAAGCAAACACCCGCGTTGCCATTGCTCAAGGATGTCCCGGCATGGCGGCGGTGCTCGATCTGGATTTGTTCCGGAGCCGGCGCGAGTTCATGCTGACCGCATTGGAATGCGCTGCCCACGCGACGACCTTCGCGGTGTGGGTGCAACAGTCGGAGTCGTTCTCCTCTCGCAAATCGGAGAAACTGGAGCTGTACTTGCGTCCCGCGTACGACCTTCTGGGAGACCTGCTGGCTGTCAGGAACGGACGTGTGCCAGTGCGAAATCGTGATCTCGAAAGAAGGTTGAAGGCCTTGTCGGATCGAATTGATTTTCGATGGATTGAGAAGGCAGCCGCCCTGGTTGATGAGCTCGTACAAATGGTCCGGCGAAACATTCAGAAAATGGCAGCCTTAGACGCTATGATTGTTAAATTGCGTAATCAGCCGATAAGCGTACGCGCCTGAAAAGGGTGCACAGGCCGGTTGGCCGGGTTACCACGTAAACGATTCTCCGGATAGCGGGGTTCACATATGGAGGACGGGCGTTTGGAATCGCTCATCAGAAAACCGGCGCGTAACACAGCAGCAGAGATTAAGGACCAAGGCCGGCGCCCACCCGCCGCATCTGCCAAAAAAAATACCCCTCCAGAACAAACCAACGCCGAGCAGTTCTACTATCAGAAGCAGATGCAGGGCAAAACGCACATGATGGTAACACTTACGGACGGCGAGCAGTTGGAAGGCGTGATCGAATGGTACGATCGCGATTGCTTGAAGTTGAACCGGGTGGGTGCGCCCAATCTTCTACTTTTCAAGCGCTGTATAAAGTACATGTACAAAGCTGAACCTGAGTAGCAAGCGGATTGCTCTGGATCCGAGCGGGCGAGTGGCACGGTTCGGACGAGTTCGGTATGATGAGAGAGGTTCAGATTCCGTCCGACAATTGGATGCGAGACCGCCTAGGCGAGACAGCCCGGCAGTGCGCTTAACCTGGACAGTTACTCCAACAAGATAAGGCTCCCATATGTACGCTGTGATTGAAACAGGCGGGAAGCAGTACCGTGTCACGCCTGGTCAGACGATTGAAGTAGACACGATTGCCGGTGAAGTAGGTGCGGACGTTGAGTTCGATCGAGTGCTTGCGCTATCGAATGACTCCAACGAACTCGTGCTCGGTGATTCGCTCACCAAAGCTCGTGTCAAGGGTAAGATTGCCGGCCATGGACGGGGCGACAAAGTATTGGTATTCAAATTCAAACGCAAAAAGCAGTACAAGAAAACGATCGGGCATCGCCAGAACTACACTCGGGTGAGCGTCGAGGAAATTGTTTCTTAGTGCGTTGCAGGTCAAGTTTTTGTTATGGCACACAAAAAAGGTTTAGGCAGTTCTAAAAACGGGCGCGACTCGAACTCACAACGGCTCGGCGTAAAGGTGTTCTCAGGCGAATTCGTGAGTGGCGGTTCGATCATTGTCCGACAGCGCGGAACGCGCTACAAACCTGGCAAGAACGTCGGCTTGGGTAAGGATGACACGCTTTTCGCTACAGTTCCGGGTACAGTCGAGTTTCGCGATCGGGGCAGGTTAGGCAAATTCGTGAACATCATCGCTGAGCAGGCTTGAGTTCACTACGCAACTGTTTTCGGGCGATCGTGGTTAGGCGGCGTAGAACGTCGCCGTATAGGTTCTCATCGTGTTTATTGATGAAGTAATAATTTCCGTGAAGGCCGGTGATGGCGGCAACGGATGTTTGGCATTTAGGCGAGAAAAGTTTGTCCCGCGGGGCGGGCCAAGTGGCGGAGATGGCGGCAATGGAGGCGACGTTGCTTTAGTAGCGAGTGAGCACTACAACACTCTTCTTCATTTCCGTTTCAATCCGGAGCATACGGCCGAGCGTGGAAGGCATGGCGAAGGCAGTAATCGAACCGGTAAGAACGGATCCGGTATCGAACTGCCAGTTCCGGTAGGTACCATCGTTTTCAATGCTGAAACCGGTGAACTATTGTTCGACTTCACGGAAGCGGGTCAGACCTTCACCGTTGCTGTGGGCGGCCGCGGTGGAAGAGGTAACGCCCGCTTCACCACCTCCACTCACCAGGCTCCTACCGAGCATGAGGAAGGCAAGCCCGGTGACGAGTTAAGACTTAGACTCGAACTAAAGCTTCTGGCTGATGTCGGGCTGGTAGGCTATCCAAACGCCGGCAAATCAACACTCATCTCGCGTCTCTCTGCAGCTAAACCGAAAATCGCTGATTATCCTTTCACCACCCTACAGCCAAATCTCGGTGTGGTGCAGGCAGGCAATCACACTTTCGTCCTCGCCGATGTTCCTGGCCTGATCGAAGGTGCTCATGAAGGTCATGGCCTCGGAACACAGTTTCTTCGTCACATCGAGCGGACGAGATTGCTGGTTCACATGGTCGATGTTTCCGATGCCAGCGGACGCGATCCCGCAACGGACTTCGAAGTAATCCTTGGCGAGTTGACGAAGTTCAATAGCGACTTGCTACGCAAGCCGATGATCGTGGTTGCCACAAAGATCGATATCTGCCAGGATCCCGCACGCATCGAAGCTGTGCGTGCGAAAGCGGCGGAGCACGAGCTGCCCTTCTACACTTTGTCTACGGTAACCGGCAAGGGCCTTGACGAGCTGCGCTATGCCATGAGTTCGGCAGTGCAATCGGCTCGCGAACTGACTGAAGTTCCCGTCGGAAGCTAGACTCTGCCGGTGCAGGGCCCGGTCTTCAAAACCGGAGTGCGGCACTCTGTGCCACGGGTGGGTTCGACTCCCATTGGCTTCCGCCAAGCACCGCCAGCACGCCACTGCCTAGTATGCAGTTCCTCCCGATGTCGGCGCAGCGTGAAATCGGAACTCGATTGTATGCTGACTGGCTACTGGCTGCCCGTCACGACTCGCTGGTTTGAATGTCCACTGTCGGGCTGCTATTAGAGCTGCGTTGGCGAGCGGTTCTTCACTGGTAGCGCCAGCCCCAATCACATGCGCTTCGGCTACCCTACCCATCTCATCGATGGCGACGTTTATCCTTACCGCTACTGGCTTTGCAGCTAGATTCCCTGGAGCTGGTTGTGGCATTACTTCCTGTTCCGGAACGGGCGGAAGCAAGAATGGAGGCCGCTTTCCACTCGAATGCTCTGGCGAAGACATTGGCGTAGAACTTTGTCGTTCGCTTCTTTCACGAATCGTTGCAACAGGCGCAGCTCTATTTATTCTTGTGACCGAAACTGGCGCAGCTACTTCTTTAGGCTGGGATCTGGTCAAGTTTTCATTAGGGCTGGCCATGCCCTTCGCTGACGCGAGTTCCTGATCGGCGGAAAATTGCATGCTCTCGGACGAAGATCGGCCACTGGCGTCGACTGTATCAAGCCGGAACAAAACAGCTTTAGATTGGGGCGTGTACATGAGAGCGCCGTTGGCTAGTTGCTCGACTCCTAATTTCAGCTCGCGGCGAACAGCTCCATCTTCAATGAGCAAAACGCCTCCACGAGCCGCCTCGATGGCTGTCGAATGCGCATTCCAGCGCACCAGCACGCTGTTTCCGGATTGCTTTTCAGCGCGTAACGCCAACCGCGCACTTCTTGCTATTGAGCGGGAGTAAAGCCAGATGCCCGCGATAGCCACAATGACTACGAGAACAATTGTTGAGGAGAAAAACGACTTCCCAGTCGAGACGTTCGCGCCTTTTCGCACTGACTCCGGTGGTAGATTCAGCGGTTTAACCGCCGCGCGCAACTCCTCGACAACGGTCCCTGTAGGAGTTTTGGCGGGAGATGATGCGGGTGCATCCGACGGCTGCGACGCAGGCGCGCGAGCCGTCGCGAAGCCCTTGTCCGTCATCATCACCCCCTGAGCGGAACATCAGGCGGTCTAACAACCACCCGCGGGTTCTAGCTGCTTTTAAAACTGCAGTCTAGCAAATTCGGTGAGGCTTAACTTTGCAGCCATTACCATAGATACACCGGCCTAGCGATGAGCGACACGACGTCTACTATCTTCGAAGCGCTTGAGACGTTTCGGATCGAATTGCCTTCCTGGGGTTTCGCCAACACGGGAACCCGCTTTGGCAAGTTCATCCAGCCGGCTGCCGCAACGACTGTTGAAGAGAAGTTTTCAGACGCCGCTCAAGTTCACACGCACACCGGCATTTGCCCTACTTTGGCGCTGCATGTTCTTTGGGATCTGCCCCAAGGACTGGACGACAGTCCTGTTATAGAGAAGCTTGCATCTCGATATGGCGTGAGCCCCGGTTCCGTTCACCCAAATCTTTTTCAGGACCAAATCTACAAGCACGGCTCCCTCGCGAACCTTGACGAAGCGGTGCGTCAACAAGCACTGGAGCACTCGAAACGATGTATCGGGATTGCGCAGAGACTTGGCTCGCGAGACGTTTCCTTTTGGCTCGCCGACGGCTCGAATTATCCCGGCACCGCGAATATTCGCGAGCGAAAAGATTTACTCGAAGAGGCGCTGCGCACGATTCATGCACAACTGACCGTAAAGCAGCGCATACTCGTAGAGTACAAGCCGTTCGAGCCCGCTTTCTACCACACCGACATAGCGGATTGGGGTATGGCCTTGTTGCTGGCTCGTGCGGCGGGACCACAGGCGAAGGTGCTGGTCGATACGGGGCACCACTACGCCGCGCAGAACATCGAGCAGATCGTTGCGTGGCTACTGTCGGAAGACATGCTGGGCGGATTTCACTTCAACGATCGCCGTTACGCCGACGATGACCTGACGTTGGGCTCGATAGATCCCTACCAGGTATTTCGCATTTTTCACGAGATGCTTTTCTTCGAATGGCAAACAGGGCGAAGACCCGACGTTGCCTACATGGTGGATCAGAGTCATAACCTGAAGGGCAAGCTGGAGGCAATGATCCAGACCGTGAAAATGGCCCAGGAACTTTTTTCGAAAGCCGTTCTGGTCGATTATCCGCTGCTCGTGAAGGCACAGCAGGACGCTGACCTGGTCGCTGCTGAATCTTGTTTGCAGGAGGCATTCGCAACGGACGTGCGTCCTGCCATTCGCGAGTGGCGGCTTTCAAAAGGGCTACCGGCCGACCCGATGGAGGCTTTTCGCAGCAGCGGATATATTGAGCGCGTGACAGCTGAGCGGAGCGCGCGCAACGCCGCGAGCGTCTCGTCTTACGCTTGAGTGAAAGAGGTCGAGCATGCCTGCCGCGGTTGAAACGCTTCATCTGAAAAGTCTTTGGGACGACAAGAAGGCTGCGGGATTGGAAGGCGATCCGCTAGCGCTTCTGACTTACCGTTCCAACTTGCTCGGCGCCGATCTGCGGATTACAAACTTCGGCGGTGGGAACACGAGTTCAAAATTCGACTTGCCTGATCCTTTTACAGGCAAACCAACGCCAGTGCTCGCGGTTAAAGGTAGCGGCGGCGATCTGGGCTCCATTCAGAAATCAGGATTCGCGCTTCTCTATCTGGAGCGCTTAAAGCAACTCACCTCGCTTTATCGCGGCGAGGAACACGAAGACGAGATGGTGAGTTTCTATCCCATCTCGGCTTTCGGCCGCAACCAAGTGGCGGCGTCTATCGATACTCCGTTGCACGCGTTCCTTCCTTTCGCTCACGTTGATCATCTGCATCCAGACTCTGCCATCGCGATCGCTGCCAGTGCGAACGGAAAAAACAAGTTGGCAGAGTTCAACCGTAAGTTCGGCCGGAATCTCACATGGCTGCCGTGGCAGCGTCCAGGCTTTGAGCTGGCCCTGCAGTTGAAAGCGGCAGTGGAACAGAATGCAGGATGCGATGGCGTTCTGCTAGGTAGCCACGGACTGTTCACGTGGGGAGAGACACAGCGTGAGTGTTACCGGAACAGCATACGGACCATAGACGCAATGACCGAATTCATCGTGGAACATAGGACGAAGCACCAAAGCGCGTCGTTTGGTGGCGTCGTTCACGAGCCGCTCTCAAACCGCGAGTCGATCGCCGCAAGCATTTTGCCCACCCTGCGCGGGATCGTTTCCTCCAACCGGCGAGTGATCGCGAACTACACGGATCATCCAGATGCTTTGACGTTTGCCGGATCGGCATGGGCGCGCGAACTCGGCAGACTCGGCACCAGCTGTCCGGATCACTT
>JAVHMZ010469548.1:0-17485 GCA_034782995.1 Amazona versicolor
GGCGGGCAAGGATCTTCTCGGTCATCCGCTCAACCCGGTCCTTTGGCTGGTCGCAGCATTGAAGGCGAGAGGCCAAGCCCTCAATGCTCTCGACCGTGTTCTCGTCGGCAGCTGCACCAGCCTCCTGCAGGTGCTGCCAGGACAGCATGTTCACGCCCGGTTCGGGAGTTTCGAAGGCGTCGATGCGCACTTTGTTTGATCCGAAGACGCGAGCGACCTTCACTGAGCGGAACGGGACACCCGGCGAGTCGTGGCGCGCTCTCGCGGCTGAGGATGGCCACTGGTCCTGCGACCGGCGGGCGGTGTAAGAAGCGCTGCTATGGCCGGGGGGCGGACCTAAGTTTTGCCCGTCCGTGCACGTGAAAGGCGGAGATTGGACTGAGATGAGGATGATTGCGTTTGCCGCGGCACTGTTCGCGATGATGGTCGGCTGTAGCTTCGCCCAGACGTCCGCTCCAACCGGCGGCAACTGCATGTTCCCCCTCCTCTGCCCTGGTCCGGTGCCGCCCAAACCCGAGCCGCTCCTCGGTCCGCCCGAGGACCAGGCGGCGACCGCTGCACCGGCCGCGGCGACCACGCCCAAGCATCGCGGGCGCCGGCAGGTCAAGAAGGCAAAGAGCGAGTAGCAGGGGTCCGGTCAGGAGTTCCGTCCGGCGGCCCGTCAGTCTCGACGCCCTGGTGGTGACGACCGAAGCGAGACGGACCGCCGCTCGGCACCTCAAAGCTTTACCCGCGCCATCCCGGCCGGGGCGTAGCGCGGGCCGGCCGTTCCGCCGGCCGGGGCCGCGGCCTCGATGGCGGCGAGATCCTCCGCCGTGAGCGTCACGTCCGGCGCCTTGGCGCTGTCGCGCAACGTCTCGCCGCGCTTCACGCCGGGGATCGGCACGATGTCCTGGCCCTGCGCCAGCAGCCAGGCGAGCGCGACCTGCGCGTTGGACACGCCGTGCCGTCCGGCGATCTCCGCGATGGCCTCAACGATCGCAAGGTTCTTCGGCAGGTTCTCGGCCGAGTAGCGAGGATCGTTGTGCCGCCAATCGTCGGCGGGCAGCTCTTGGAGGCTGCGGATCCCGCCGGCCAGGAACCCGCGTCCCAGCGGGCTGTAGGGGACGAAGCCGATGCCGTTCTCCCGGCAGACTGCAAGGATGTCGTCCTCGACGTCGCGCTCCCAGATCGAATATTCGCTCTGCAGCGCCGCGATCGGATGGACCTTGGCGGCGCGCCGCACCGTATCGGCGGCGGCCTCGGACAGGCCGAGGTGGCGCACCTTGCCTTCCTTGACGAGCTCGGCCATGCCGCCGACGGTCTCCTCGATCGGCACGTTCGGATCGACGCGATGCTGGTAGAACAGGTCGATCGTGTCGATGCCGAGCCGCTTCAGCGATCCCTCGCAGGCGCGGCGCGCGTTCTCCGGACTGCCATCGACACCGGTGGGCGTGTCGCCGTCAAAGCGCATGGCGAACTTGGTCGCGACCACGAGGCCGTCGCGCCGGCCCTTGATGGCGGCCCCGACCAGTTCCTCGTTGCGGAACGGCCCGTACATCTCGGCCGTGTCGAAGAAGGTGATGCCGAGGTCGATCGCCTCGTGGATCGTGCGCGTCGACACCTCGTCGTCGGCGACGCCGTAGTTGATGTTGCCCTGGCGGATCATCGGCATGCAGCCGATGCCGATCGCCGACACCTCCAGGCCCTGCCCCAGCTTGCGATACTTCATGACAATCTCCTCAGTCGAACGGCAATCTCAAAAGCGCTCGCCCACCAGCGCTTCGCTCTTCGCCCACAGCGCCTTGGCGTGCTCGGGATCGAGGGCGTAGGGACGGACGCCGCCCCGCAGCCCCTCGCCCTCCCGGATCTCGGCGACGTGGCAGTCCTCGCAGTAGCGACCCCCGACGTCCTCCGCCGGCGCCACGATCGCGGCCCAGACGGACGTCGCGGCGCCCTGCGGGATCGACTTGAACTTGAACGGCGGCGCCCCCATCGCCTTCTGGGTCTCGTTGATCGAGGCGATCAGCTGCTCGGTGGCTTCCGGCGTCATGTGGCGGCCGAGCTCGGTCTGGATCCCGCCGGGGTGGATTGCCGTGGCGCGGACCCCCTCCCCCTTGTGGCGTCGGTCGAACTCGACCGCGAACAGGACGTTGGCGGTCTTCGAGCGGCCATAGGCCTTCCACTCGTCGTAGGGCGTATGCTCGAAGTTCGGGTCGTCGAGGTCGACGTCGGCGAAGCGGTGCCCGGCGGACGAGAGGTTCACCAGCCGCCCGCCCGGCCGCAGCAGCGGCGCGATGCGGTTGACCAGCACGAAATGGCCGAGATGGTTGGTGCCGAACTGCGTCTCGAACCCCTCCTGCGTCCGGCTCATCGGGCAGGCCATGACGCCGGCATTGGCGATGACAACGTCGAACGGCCGGCCATCGGCGACCAGCGCGTCCGCGCTAGACCGCACGCTGGCCAGCGACGCGAGGTCGAGCTCGATCAGCTCGAAGCTGCCGCCCGAGTTGGCCGAGTCCCGCACCCCGCCGGTGGCGCCCCGCGCCTTGCCGAGGTCGCGGGCGGCGCCGACCACATCGGCGCCATGCGCAACCAGCACGCGCGCGGTCTCCACGCCAAGACCCGCCGACACCCCGGTGACCAGGATGCGCTTGCCCGTGAGGTCCACGCCGTCGAGCACTTCGTCGGTGGTGGAATCCGCTCCGAAAGTCTGAGCCATATCGCTTCTCCCGTCTCGATCGAGCGCGAGGGCGGCCGCCGGCGGCCCACGAACATGGGACCCGAGATGGGAGTCGGCGCGGTCCGGACGAAGCCCGATCGTATCGATCTCTTGCCCGATCCTCTCAAGTGAACCTAACTGGAGCAGGGAGACTCTTGCTCTCGTCGATCGTGCGGACCGATGGTGCGACCATGCAGGACCAGCTGAACCGAATGCGCTCGATCGCCGAGCGTCACGCGAATGGGATGCGCGGCGAAACCATCCTCCCCCGTGTCGCGGTGCACGTCGGTTTCATGACGCCGAGGCCGGTGCCCAGCGTCTATGAACCGTCGCTCTGCCTGGTGTTGCAAGGCGCCAAGCAGGTCAGAATCGGCGACCGTGTGCTGCGCTACGATCCTGCCAGCTACTTCATCGCGACGGTCGAGCTTCCAGCCTCAGGGTGGGTGATCGAGGGGACACGGTCCCACCCCTATGTCGCGGTCAGCATGAAGCTGGATCGGGCGCTGCTGTCCTCCGTGATCCTGGACATGCCGGACGCGTCCGACGGCGAGACTGCCGGCTTCGCGGTCAGCGCCGTCACGCCCGACCTGCTCGACGCCTGGTCGCGCCTCCTGTCGCTGCTCGACACTCCGGACGACGTCCCGGTGCTGGGGCCGATGCACGAGCGGGAGGTGCTCTACCGGCTGCTCAAGGGTCCGCAGGGTGGCGCTCTCCGGCAGATCGCCCGGGTCGACAGCCGCCTGAGCCAGGTCCGGCGGGCGATCTCGTGGATCCGATCGCACTTCAACGAGGGGCTGCGCGTGGAGCAGCTCGCCGAGCTGGCCAGCATGAGCCCAGCCTCGTTCCACCGCCATTTCAAGGCCGCGACCGCGATGAGCCCGCTCCAGTACCAGAAGATGCTCCGCCTCCAGGAGGCCCGGCGGCTGCTCGTGGCCACTCCGGATGCGGCGCGTGCCGGCCACATGGTCGGTTACGAAAGCGCCTCGCAGTTCAGCCGCGAGTATGCCCGCATGTTCGGCGCCCCGCCCGGCCGAGACGCCGAACGTCTGCGCGGCGGCGAGGCGGAGGAGACCAGCACCGCGGCATAGGCCGCCAGCATGACGCAAGCTTGGGGCAAGGTTCCGCGCGTTGGATATCCGCGTGGTAAGGCTCTGTTAACGGATCGGCACCCCAGACCAGCGAGGAACTACACATGCTCCGCGACGCCGACCGCACCTACACCGCGCTTATGGACCAGCTGCAGGATGCCTTCGACGACGAGCTGCGGCTCAAGGAGCTGGGGGAGACCGATGAGCAGGTCTGTCGCGAGGTCGAATTGGCACAACAGCGCGTGCAGATACTCATCGGGCGCATCTCGGTCATGCTGGAGCCCGCTTGCCCTTGAAAGCGGCCCGGACGGCGGCGGTTTTGCTGATGCGGCAAGGGTTTTGCGACAGTAACACCGTGTTGATCCCCACGACTGCAGCACATGGCCTGCCTTGATCTACGAAGCTCCATATGGGATCATCTGGTGACCTGGAGCGGAACATGAGAACGTCGGTTGCGGTCGCGGTAAGCTTGGCACTGCTGATGTCGTCGGCTTTTGCACAGTCACACCACAAGCGGGTGCCGGCTTCGCAGAGCAGAGGATCGGAGGTGAGCGTGGGCAGCAGCATCCGAATCACCGACATCGGCGAAGTCATCGGCCCGACCGACGCCATCATCAGCGTCTCCAAGGATCTGCCCGAGCACTATCAAAGCAGGACGGATACCAAGCAGATCACTCCGGCCAAATAGCTCGCGACGCTAACGGCTGGAGTTCCGTCGTGGACCGCTGGCGCGCGAAACTGTCGCACGTTCATGCTCGGTTCAACGTGAGCGAGGTCCAGTAAGGCCGGCGCCTCGCGGCTGTGCGCCGGTGGATAAGGTGATGCCAGACGACAAGCCTCCGGAGCCGTTTCCTCAACAGAAGGATGTGATCCGCCGCGCTCGCGCAATCGCTGCGGCAACGAACGGCGTTCCGCCGCAAAATGCCCCTGTCCCCAAGCAACAGCAAGAGCAATCCCAGCAGGAAAGCGACGCCGCCCGATCTCAGAGAGTCTGGCGAGAGTTCCTCGATCAAGGCGAGTAGAGGCGAGTCTAAGCCGGCCTCGTTGGCGTCTCGTCCTCCGACACGAGATCGGCCCACCCCCGCGGCTTATCCGAGACGGCTTCGCCCTGCAGTTCGGTACTGATCTGTGCCTTGATCGACTGCCATGACGGATAGGGCCGCGTGGGTTGCGAGTCGCTGTCCGGAAGGTCCGGACGGTCGTCTGGTCTCGGCATGCGACAGTTCCATGACTGTCATACCAAACATCGGGGCGAAAGCTCCGGTTCCAGGAATGCATCCGGTTGCATTCTGCTCGAGCGATCGTCTGCCGGGAGCGACACGGCGGCCCCACGATCATTGTGCGCTGCTGGGCCCGGAGCGAGTGGTCAGAGACACGTACCAGGGCAGCAGCGTGATTTCAGACCACCCGACGGGATTGATCCCCTCGACGAAGCTCTTGCGAATGTCGGCATCGTACGGCACGAGAGAAGGCCACAATCTTTGGTTGAGCTTCGCGGTCCGAACCAGAGCCGATATGTCCGACGCATCGAAGACCTGCCCGGTCTGGTAGGCCAGCGCAACGGCGTCCGTGTCGATGGCGTAGTAGCCGCCATTCGGATGAACGCCGATCCAGTGCTTGGGCGTGCCGTCCTCGCGATAATCCCACGGCCCGGCCGGCTCCCAATAGTCCCAGATCTTGAAACTGCCGTCCGCCGTGCGGTGCATCCTGTCCTTCATCACGGCGAACCACGCCGCGGCCCTTTGCCGATAGGCAACGTCGCCGGTAGCCTGCGTCATCGCCAGCAGCCAGGACGCGACAAGGTTCTGCTTGTTGTCCGGGATCGTGAACCCGAGGTGGGTGTCGAGACGCCGGGCAAAATTGTCGGTCCAGCGACCCGTTGCCTGATCGATGCCGTAAGGCACGATTACCGCCACCGTCCCGCCCTTGACCGCGCGCCACGTCCCTCGGTCGTCCCATTTGCGATACAGCGACTTGGCGACGTCGATGTAGCGGGTTGCCTTCCCTCCATAGAGCCTGGCCAAGCTCGGCGTGGCGAGGATCTCGGCTGACATCAGCACGATGGGCCGCAGCGCCATGGCCTCGCCGAGCAGGCTGTCCGCCACGTAGCCGTCGAGCCCATCCACCTGAGTGCCCGCTGCGCCGACCTTCGGCCAGCCCATGTAGCCATCGGGCTCGATCACACCCCGCCCGAGCCACGCATCGGCGCAAGCGACCGCCGCCGCGACCCAACGTTGGTCGCGGGTGGCCCGATAGCCCCAGTAGTAGCCGTTCAGCGGCACCGACATGAGCCAGCCCAGTTCCTCGCCCTTCTCGGTCAGGCAGGATCGACCAAGCCCGGCGTCAGTGAGGTGTCCCTGCCATCGGGCCAGGTCACGGGTCAGCCATGCCGCTTCGTCGGCATCGATGGCGATGCGGGGAGGACCATCGGCCGAAGGCAAAGCTGCAATCGACCCGAGCACCGAAACGGCGCAGAGGCCGACGAGGCCCGCCAAAGCCTTACCGATCCCAAAGCGATACACGGGTGTGCTCTCGCGCGTGCAGTGAGTGCAGCGGCATGATCCGACGTCCGATGTCCCGCGCCATCCCCCGAACGGATGGCTTCACGCCGCGCCGGTGCGGCTGATCTTCGTTCTCGAGCTTGCATGCTTGAGACTGGGATTTGGCTCAACTCATGATGGGTGTGCTAGCGTCTTCGGCGGAGGACGACATGGCTCCTTGCAGAAGGCACCGTCTGACCCGCGTCGCCGCGTTTCTCGCGGCGTGGCTTCCTGTCTGCGCGCAAGCCGACGACAGGCTCCTCGCTGAGGCCGTCAACTTCACCGGGACCTTGACCTACCTGAGCACGAAGGTGCCAGGCCTCATTCTGGTCGGAGTCCGCAACGGCGAGATGGCCTTTACAGGACTTGGGACCACGACCGATGTGAGCGGCAAGGCGCCCGACCCCGGCACGATGTTCCGGATAGGATCCATCAGCAAGGTTTTCTGCGGTGAAGTGCTGGCCAGTCTGGTCCTCGACGGGACGGTCCGTTTCGCCGACCGCCTGCAAGACCGGCTCGGCTACCAGGTGACCTTGCCCGAGGCCGGGGGTCAGCCGATCAGGCTGATCGACCTCGTCACCCATACCGCCGGGCTGCCGCGCGAAGTGCCCCGGCCGGAGGGCCCGCCGAACGACCCGTTCGGCACGAACACCGAACAGGCTCAGATCGCGGACCTCAAGGCCGCTCCCCTGCTGTTTCCGCCCGGCACGGCCGCCCTCTACTCGAACTACGGCTTCGACCTGCTCGGCGCCGCACTCGCGAATGCCGGCAAGAAATCCTACTCGCAGTTGCTGGAAGAGCGCGTGCTCGCGCCCGCCGGCATGACCGACACTGTGTTCAACCTCAGGCCGGGCGACGAAGCGCGGGTCATGCAAGGCCACAACTTCGATGGCTCGCCGATGGTCGCGGCCAACACGCCGACCCGCATCGAATGTGCCGGCGGCCTGCATACCACCGCCAATGACATGGCACGGTGGTTGATCTGGCACCTCGACCGCCGCGATGGTGCCGGTCGCGACCTGCGCCTGCTAGATCATGCCGCCTACGCGTATCGGGACGGCCTGACCTCGGTGGTCGGACTCGACGATGCAGGGCCTATGGACGCGATGGGGCTCGGGTGGGTCATCAATATGCCGATGAACACAAGGCCCCTGATCTTGCAGAAGAGCGGCGGTCTGCAGGGCTATTTCGCCTACGTCGCGATGGCGCCGACCCGCGGGGTGGCGGCGTTCTTCGTGATGAACGAATTCAGCACCGCAGGCTTCTCGGCCGCAGTTGCCGCGACCAACGCCCTCGTTGCCCAGTTGGCGGCGCGCTGAACGTTTCGCGCCATGGCGCCGTGTCGCGGCCGAATCTCGCGGCTACGCCGGCAGAGGGACCGCGGACGCGCCGCCATTAGGGGAGGCAGCCATGCCATTGACGCGGTCGGCAGCAGAGGGTCTGGCCCGCCTCCTGATCGGCGGCATCGCGGGAATCGGCTTCACGTGCGGCGCCCTCGGAACGAGGACCGCGACCGCCCAAGCTCCGCTGTCCTCGGCTCGATCTCCCGTCGGAATGACACAACTGGAATTCAGCGACCCGGCGGACAAAGATCGACCTTTGAACATGATGCTGATCTATCCGGCCGCTCCGCCAGCGGGCGCGGTGCCCTTCAAGATCTTCATGGCCACCAACCTGCACCTCTACAAGGATGCGCCTGCCGCGTCCGATGGCGTCAAGCATCCGCTCGTCATGTTCTCGCATGGGGCGGGCGGCAACGGCTCCATCTACGCCTGGTTCGGCGAGTATCTTGCGTCCCACGGCTATATCGTCGCGATGGTCTATCACTTCCGGGCCAACACCTATGAGTCGAGCGCGCTCTACGTCCGCAACAGACTCTGGCAGCGACCTCGCGACATCAGCCTGCACATCTCCCACCTGCTCGAGGACAGCGTCTGGGGGCCGCTCGTCGACCCGAACCGGATCGGCGTGGCCGGACACTCCCAGGGAGGTTTCACCGCCATCTGGATCGGCGGCGCCAGGATCAATCCTGACCTCTTCCTGCAATACCAACGTGGGTGGAAGAACAACCAGACAGTCCCGGCCTACATCCGAGACCAAATGAGCCTCGATGCGCAACCCGCGCTCGACGTGGCCGATCGTCGGGTCAAGGCAGCCTTCGCGATGGCTCCCGGCGACATTCCAGGCTTCGGCATGGACGAAGCCGGGCTGCGGCAGGTGATGATCCCGACCTATCTGATCGTGGGCGCCCACGACACGACCACGCCGCCCAAAGATAACGCCGAGTTCGCGGCGAAGCACATACCCCACGCTCGGCTTGACGTGCTGCCCGGTCCGGTCAACCACGAGATTTTCGAAAACGAATGCGACCAGGTCGGGCGCGACAACTACCCCGAGGCTTGCATCGATGCGCCCGGCGTGGATCGGTCGAGGCTGCACAACTACATCGGCAGTACCGCCTTGCGGTTCTTCGACGAGAGCCTGGGCGTGCAACGGCGGCGCCAGCACTGAACCGTGCGCGCCACCAGGCCTGCGCCGCATTGTCGTCTGTGGACAATTCCATCCATTTGAAGGATGTAGCTCGTCGCGATTCATGAGTTCGATGATTCGGGGCCGATTGGTAGTTGTATTTGCGTAGCAGCCGGTCGGTCCTAACCCTTCAGCTTGCTCGATAATTTCTCGGACGACTGGGGAGACTCAGGTCGGCCGCACCAGGCCGACACTCTGCAGGACTGCGGCCTGAACCAGCATCACGACAAGCCAGTGAGCGCTGTTCAGGAGACCGCGCGGCCAGGATAGGCCGTCGAACCGGTTGGTGACCACCATGGTCGGCGCCACGAACCCGATCCAGATCACCACCGCGCTGCCGAGCGCCATCGTCCAGGCCCCCGCTTGCGGAGGCGCGAGGATCAACGCACCCGCCAGGATGCAGGCGAGCCAGAACTCGGCCACCACCGCGATCGCGATCAGGCTCGGCGATCGCATCCGCCATCCCTGAGCCACGGCGTAAGCGGCACCTACCGCCAGCCCGGCGAAAGTCGCCACAACGATCGCGAACACGTTGGTGAGGATGTAGCTCATGTCGGAGCTTTCGGGTCGGCGCCCATGACGCGGCGGCGATTGCGAGGTGGTGGACGGGCAGGTCGCACTCGGCCTGTTAAGCTTAACAAAACGTAGCCGATCCGCTTCATCCATTTACCCGACGAAGCGCCCTTCGAGCTTGGGACAAATAATGCCGGGATCGATCGATGGAAGTATCTGCGTAGGACATCGGTCGGTCCCACCTGCGTTGCTTCATCCGTGCCAAAGATGTCGAGGCATGATCATGCCCGAACCGTCCGAGATCACGTTCGCGCTCGCGCCGCGGCAACTGACCGATGGGCAGATCGCGATAATACTGCATCTCTACCGCGGCAGACGACGCGCTCTCAGCATGACGCTAACGACCTGCGCCCGCCAGTCCGCGCCGCGTGCCCTGCAGAAGTGCCGCACGCACCTGCAAAAACTCGGCGTTGCCGAAAGCCGGACTTCGCCGGAACTGTCCCCCTCGTCGGAGACGCCTTGATGGGGTCGCTCGGATCGCGCGGGCCCTAGCCGTTTTCGACCCGGGCGTCGGACCAGGGCTCGCTTATGAAGTCCGGCCCAACGTAGGGGCCCGCGATGACGGACTGCTGATGGTTGGAGCTCATCGCGGCGGCCAGCCACAACGTTCCCCCGATCATGACAGCAGCGACGATGAGGAGATCAAGTGAACGCATCGGGCTCTTCTGTACCGGTGACTCCACTCCCGACATGCCCGAGCATTGTGGCTGGCTGACGGCCTCTTCTCACCCTTCATATGACGCATGCACGCGCCTCACGGTCGTTCCAAGTGCCGGCGGCCCTTTTTCCGCCAATCTCGCCGCCTCGCGGCGTTGGCCCCCGAGACTCAATCGGATGGCACGATGCGGACCGGCACACCCTTGGCGGCCGGCGTCTTCGACGCGGCGTCGTGGTGCTTGAGCGGAATCAGCGTGTTCATCTCCGGATAATACGACCCGATGCACCCGTCCGGAAGCCGATAGGGCGTGACCTTGAGCGGACCGGCCTGCCGATGAACACCGTCGTCGGCGTCGCCCACCAGCGTCACCATCTGGCCCTCGCGAAGGCCGGCCCGTTCGATCTCGGCCGGGCTGATGAGCAGCACCTCTCGGCTGCCCTCGATGCCGCGCAGGCGGTCGCTGAAGCCGTAGATCGTGGTGTTGAACTGGTCGTTGCTCCGCATGGTGATCAGCCGGTAGCGCCCCTCCGCATCGGGGAAGTTGACGGCCGTCAGCATCGTCGGCGTCGTGAACTCGGCCTTTCGGCTTTCCGTTTCCCAGATGCGCTCGCGCGCCGTGTTACCCTTGTAGAACCCGCCGGGCTGCCACATGCGGGTCTCGTAGTCCTTGAACTTGTCCGGGTACGTCTGTGCGATCGCGGCGCGGATCGATGCGTAATCGGCAGCCCAGGCTTTCCAGGGCACCTTGGGGTTGGGGGTGAGCGTGGCTTGCGCGATCCCCGCCACGATCGCCACCTCGCTCTTGAGATGGCGGCTCGCCGGCCTTCGCCGGGCCAGCGAGCCCACGATGTGGCTGAACGTGTCCTCCATGCTGACCGCCTGTGGGCCACTCTCCTGGATGTCCTCCTCGGTCCGGCCGAGGCAGGGCAGCAGGTATGCGACCTTGCCGTTCACCAGGTGGCTGCGATTGAGCTTGGTCGCAACCTGCACTGTGAGGCGCATCCTGGTCCAGGCCCGCTCCATGATCTCGCGCTCGGGGATCGCGCGCACGAAGTTTCCGCCCAGTCCTAGGAAGGCCTTGACCCTGCCCGCCACGATACCCTCGCAGGCATCGACGGTATTGAGTCCCTTATCCCGCGGCGGTTCGAAGCCGAACTGTTTCGCCAATTCGTCGAGCGGGACGTCGTCGGGCTTCTCCGAGATCCCGACGGTGCGTTGCCCCTGCACATTGGAGTGGCCACGCACGGGAGAGATGCCGGTTCCCTCGCGGCCGATGTTGCCCTTGAGCAGCAGCAGATTGACCACCATGGCTACGTTCTCGGAGCCGTGGACATGCTGGGTCAGCCCCATGCCATAGAAGGCCGTGACCCGTTCGGCGTCGACATAGACCTGACCCGCAGCCTCGATGGCCGATTGCGAGAGGCCTGATTCCCGCTCGATCTCCTCCCAGGAGGTGCCACGAACTTTCGCTTCGAAGGCGTCGAAGCCCGACGTGTGGGCTGCGATGAATGCGGCATCCAACACCCGCTCTCCCCGGAGCCTGGCTTGGTCGTCGGCCGCGAGGGCATGCTTGCACATGCCCATGATCGCCGCGATGTCGCCGCCGGGTCGCACCTGATGGTACTGGCTCGAGATCCGGGTCTCCTTGCCGCTGAGCATCTCGAGCGGGCTTTGCGGATTGATGAAGACCTCAAGCCCCCGCTCCCGCACCGGATTGAACGTCACGATCTCGACACCGCGCTTGGCCGCCTCCTGCAACGGATGCAGGAAGCGCGGAGAATTCGAGCCCGTGTTCTGGCCGAAGAAAAACATCGCGTCGGACTTCTTCAGGTCATCATAGACCACGGTGCCGACGCCGACGCCGATCGTCTTCTTGAGCGCGACCGAGGAGGTCTCATGGCACATGTTGGACGAGTCGGGCAGGTTGTTGGTGCCGTAGAGCCTCGCCATGAGACCGTAGAGGTAGGATGTCTCCAGGCTTGCCCGTCCGGATGCGTAGAAGATCACCTGTTTCGGGTCGAGCTGCTTGAGTTCACATCCGATCGCTGCAAACGCGTCCTCCCAGGCGCAAGGGACGTAATGGTCTGTCGCCGGGTCGTAGCGCATCGGCTCTGTGAGGCGACCTTCCTGCTCCAGGTCGTAGTCGCTCCATTGTCGGAGTTCGTTGACGCTGTGCTTGGCGAAAAACGCGGGTGTACAGCGACGGGTGGTCAGCTCCCAAAGCGTCGCCTTGGCGCCGTTCTCGCAGAACTCGAATGCCGCGTAATCCGCGGGCTTGGCCCACGAGCACGATACGCACATGAACCCGCGCGGCTTGTTTTGGCGCAGAAGAGTCTCGACCGCGGTCGGCGAGTTCCACTCCTTGCCGAAGATGCGGGTCAGACCTTGTAGCGATCCCCAACCGCCCGCTGGTCCGTCATACCGAACCGTCTCTTCCCCTGACATCAACGCGCCCTTGTCCTGACATCCCGTCGTGATGACGTTTGGAATCCGACGCTCGTTCAGACTTGTCTGCTGCAGCGATGCCGCACCATGATCAGAGCAGCTACACCTACAGTCGACCGTTGAGAACGGCTTGCGCGAAGACGAGGTTCTTAGCCCGAGCCACTACGGAGTGAACTTTATGCTTGGCGTTGGGCACGAAGCTCGGCATGACGTAGTTCGACACGGCAACCGCGCCCTGCAGAATGCCGTACCATAAGCAGAGGGAAACGGTGGTCACCAGCAGGGTTGCACGCATTAGCCTTCAACTCCTCGACTCTACTCACTTGCCGCTGTGTCGGGGCTAACGCGCTCGTTAAAATATGGTTCATATCCGTGATCGTCGCTCGGACGGCTGGGGCTGATGAACCCGATTGGACGAGGCACCGGTGGTCGCGCCGCATCATCCAAGCAGGGGTCGGCAGATGCACTTCAGAGACATCACCTTGCATCAATTCAGCCTGGTCCTCGCCGAATTGAGTGATGTCGAGCATCATGCCGGGATGATCGAGACGGTAAGCGGTCAGCACTGCGCCCTGGGCATGACCATTCTCGCATGGGACGGATCTCACGGCATGGCTCTGGTCGACGATCCCCGGCATTTGGACAACCTGCCCGCCGGGTTGGCCAGCGAAGCAGCCGACGCCGTCGGGTCGGAGATCACCCTGCCGGCTACTCATGAGCCGGGACCACGCGACCGCGAATTCAAGGACGCTGGATGAGCCACCAGAGCGGCATCGTCTGACTGCCGGGTCCCGCATCGCACGGCGCTCCGCCGTGCGTGCTGCAGTGAACCGGGCTGACACGATCCATCGAGAAGCACCGCCAGTGCAACGCTGCAGCCTCAGGTTGGGAGACAAGAGGGGCAGTAAGATCAGGATGAATCGCAATGCGGTTCCAAATAGACCCGACCACTGCCCGAGCGTGTCCGAAATACACTTGACCGGAGTATCGAACACAACAAACGTTTCATGCGATCCGGGCGCTGGTGCGCCTGCCTTAAACGAGCCTCACCGATGGGAACCCAGGAGTCTTGCACCGCTGGTCCGGATCGCGAACCGGCATCGGCGCAGGGATCCTGCGACCATGGCGTCGGGCAGGGAGAAGACGGCAATCGAAAGCGGCGGCGTCAGGTCTGCATCGGCCTTGCCTTCGCCTTCGGTGTCGTCGGCCCCGCGAGCGCAAACGATGTCAGGACCGCGGCTATCGTCCTGGCGATGTCGGCCTTCGTGGGTCATCACTGCCCCCACCTCAGGCCCAACGACCTGGCGATCCACGACGTGTTCAAGAAGTCCGGCTTCGACACGCCGGATCCTCCGCCACTGTTGATGTCGGAGGCTGGCTTCATTCAGGCCGGCCTGAAACGAATGCCGATTGAGCGCGCATGCTCTCAGCTTTGGGAGCACTTCGGCGTCTTCGGAAGCTCCCAACCCGGCCTCCTCGAAGCGACCGGGGAGGAATCGTGATTCGCAGAACGCTCTTTTGGTTGCATCTGTCAGCTGGCATCGCCGCCGGACTGTTCATCTTCGTGATGGCCGCGACGGGCATCGTGCTCTCCTTCGAGAGGCAGATTGTCGATCTCGTTGATCGCGACTATCGTTCGGTCTCTGTCCCGAACGACTCACGGCCGCGTTCAATGCGCGATCTGCTCGCCGCGGTTCGCCGCTCGGGGATGGGCGATCCCACGGCCATCACGCTGCGCAATGAGCCTCAGACGACCACGCAGTTCTCCATCGGCCGCGGAAAAATAGTCTATGTCGATCCCTACAGCGGGGCCGTCCTTGGAACCAGCTCGGCCGCTACGCGAGATTTCTTCTTCTCAGTTGAACGGATACATCGGGCGCTCGGAGCCTCCCTAGGAGCGCGGAGTGCCGGACGACGCGTCATGGGAGTCGCCAATCTGCTATTCGCGGTTCTGATTCTCTTCGGCGTGCTTCTTTGGTTACCGCGCAAGTGGAATTGGAATGCCGTGCGCGTCTCCATCGCCTTTCGAACCGGGTTGCGCGGGAAAGCCCGAGATTGGAATTGGCATAACGTTCTTGGCATCTGGTGCGCGCTGCCGTTATTCGTGATCGCCCTGACGGGAGTCGTCATGTCATTCGATTGGGCCAACGCACTCCTGTTTCGCTTGACCCATTCTGCTCCTCCCGCGGGGCGTCGCGCCGTAGATAATCGCTCCTCGCGCTCCCGCCGGTTCCTTGCCGAGCACGAACCGGACTTCGATCGGCTGTTTGCCGCCGCGAAGACACTCAATGCTGACTGGCGCACCGTCTCGCTCAATCTCCCCCGGGATGAAAACGCGGCCGTCTCGGCATCGATCGATGCCGGCACCGGCGGCCAGCCGCAAAAGCGTGCTCAGTATCTCCTCAATCGCAACACCGGTGCAGTCCTGAAGACTGTCACCTTCGCGGACGGCAGCCTTGGCCAGCGGCTCCGCGCCTTCGTCCGCTTTGGGCACACCGGCGAATACGGCGGTTTGCCCGGCCAACTGATTGCTGCACTCGCCTCGCTTGGGGCTTGCGGGTTGGCATACACTGGCTTTTCGCTCGCGATCAGAAGGCTCGGAGCAAGCCTTAAGCGCCGGCGACGGAACTATTCCTCTCCTCCTGCGATTGAAACCGAACAGCCAGTCAGCTGACGCACTACTCATCTCGCGTAAGCTATGGAGCAGATGAAAGCGCAGCGTCGTGACGAGTACCACCTGGCAGTAGTCGAGAACACCCTCGCAAATCTGAAATCAGCTGTTCGCTTCATGCGCAGATCGCCCGGTTTTTGTGCGACCGTTACCCTGACTTTAGCCCTGGGTATCGGCGCCAACAGCGCCGTGTTCTCCGCCATAGACGCCGTCCTGCTCCGCCCGCTACCCTATCCGAATTCTGCAGGGCTCGTCGTATTGCACCAATACGATCGCCACGAGAAGAACCCGAGCCGGCCAATTGCTCCGGTACGTCTTGAAGAATGGAATCGTCACACTTCCACCTTTCAGGCGATAGCAGGCTCATATACACAGGACCTCTCCGAAACCTCCGGCACGGCTCCTGAACGGCTCGCAGAAGCAGACGTTACTCCTCGCTTCCTTCAGGTCCTCGGAGTCACCCCTCAGTTAGGCCGCGACTTTTCGCCTGCTGAGGAGCACTTCGGCGGCCCGGCTGCAGTCCTCATTAGTCATCGCCTCTGGCAGCGTCGCTTCCACGCCAATCCGAATGCGCTCGGAAAAACCCTCCGTATCGAGTTGTCGTCTGCACCCATCGTTGGCATCTTGCCCTCCAACTTTGAATACCCCGACAAAGACGTCGACATTTGGAGAGTAGTGGCTATGGATGCGCCCTTTGCGCAGAGTCGCGCCTCGACCTGGTTCACAGGTATCGGTCGCCTGAAAGCTGGCGTAACCGCCGGCAGGGGTCGTTCCGATCTCAATGCCGTGCAAGCGCAGCTGGCGCGGCAATTCCCAGAGACAGACAAAGACCTCTCAGTCGAAATTCAACCTCTCAGGGAAACGCTCGTCGGCGGCGTACGCCGCTCGCTCTGGATCCTGTTTGGTTCGGTGACTGTGCTGCTGCTTATTGCCTGCACGAACATCGCTGCCCTCCTGCTCTCGCGTATCACGGAACGTGCTCATGAGATCTCCATTCGATAGTCGCTCGGCGCGTCGCGTGCTTCGATTGTTGAGCAACTCCTGACCGAAGCCTTTCTGCTCGCCCTCGCCGGCTCAGTCTTCGGACTGGCTCTTGCCGCAGCTGGAATCCGCGGCTTCCGCTCACTGGCCCATTCCGTTCCTGGAACTGCAGAACTATCGATCGACGGACGCTTGGTCGTGTACACACTCTCCAGCGCGTTTCTCGTGACCCTGCTCTGCGGCCTCGTTCCGTCGTTCCTCGCTTCACGCCGCTCACTCTCGTCCAGCCTCGCGCTTGGCGGCAGAACACAGGTGTCCGCGCGTGCCACCCTCCAATGGACTCTGGTGGGTGTGCAGGTAGCCCTGGCTGTGACGCTGCTGGTCGGCGCGGGACTGCTGTTGCGCAGTTTTCAGGAACTGGGCCGCGTCGTTCCCGGCTTCGATCCGAACGGCGTGCTAACTCTCCGCGTCAGCGGCAACTATGGCGAGACCGCCGATCAGCCTAAGATGCACGAACGCCTGAAACGTACACTTGAGGCAATCACAACCGTGCCGGGTGTAGACTCCGCCGCGATGAGTGCCACCGTGCCCGGCACCGCGCGCGAGTTCCCGATGACGATCAAAGTAGCAGACGCTGCCGTTCCTCAGCGTGACAAAATCATCGCCGATGAGAAAGTCGTCTACGGAGCATACTTCGAGACTCTGCGGATTCCGATCCTCGCCGGCAACACTTGCAAACTGAACACGCTTTGGACCGCGGCTGTCGTCAACCGCAGCTTTATTCGAACCTACTTTCCCGACCAGACCGCAATCGGTCATCATCTGGAAATTACGCCCTTTGATACGAAGCCGGAAATTGTCGGAGTCGTCGCCGATGCGCGTGAAAATGGGTTAAACCGCGAGCCCGTCCCGACAGTTTATTGGTGCTCGAGCAACGCCAATCCCTCTCCATACTTTCTGATCCGTACCCACGGAGACCCAATGAACCTTGCGCGAACACTCAGTCGCAAGATCCACGAGATCGAGCCGAGCCGCTCGGTCTTTGATTTGATGCCGCTCCATCAGCATCTCTTCGAGAGCAATGCTGAGAACCGGTTTCGCACTCTTCTGCTAACGCTGTTCGCCCTGACCGCCACCGCTCTGGCTGCCGTCGGGCTGTATGGAACACTTTCTTATCTCGTTGCTTTGCGCCACCGTGAGATCGGGTTGCGCATGGCTCTCGGAGCGCTTCCCGGGCAGATCCGCGCGCGCTTTGTCACCAAAGGCGCGGGCGTCGCATTGCTCGGCTGCCTGGCAGGG
>JAVHMZ010470545.1:0-17468 GCA_034782995.1 Amazona versicolor
GCCGGTTTGTCGTTGGGCGAATAGTAATAATTGTGGTAGTAAGAATATTTACTGTAGAGCTCGCCGCGATCCGCACCGTTAACGACGATGCCGAGCACATTGTTTTCGCACAGCGATTGCACCGCGCGCGTGACCGAGTCGAAGGTCGTATTTCCGATGCGCACGACCAGAATTGTTCCATCGGCCATCGTGGCCAAAAGGTTGGCGTCCGCGGCAAAGAGGAGCGGAGGGCTATCTAGGATTACCCAGTCAAAGTGATCACGCAAATTTTCGAGGAGCTGCGCGCATTCGTTCAGGTTTAATAACTCAAGCGGGTTCTGAACCGGACTGCCGGCGGGCAAGACGTACAGATTCGAGTCCGCGATATGAATGATGATTTCGCCCAAAGTGGCACGGCCGAGCAGGTAATCAGTGATGCCAGGTACCGACGGAACATTGAAAACCTTATCGATCGTTGGCCGCCGGAAATCGAAGTCCGCCAGCAGAATGCGCCGTCCGGTTAACTGCGCCTGAGAAATCGCCAGATTGCACGCGGTAAATGATTTGCCCTCATTTGGCGAAGCACTGCTGATGACAAGAGTGTGTAGCGGTTGCGAAGTCTGCAAATGATTCAGACGCGTACGCAGACTGCGGAACTCTTCCGAAGGAGCGTCCTTCGGCTTGGCAGGATTCATCAGTAGCGACTCGGCAGCGGGATCAAACGGAAGTGAGCGCGCCTGAGCAATAAGCTGTTCCAGCCTTTCAAGCTCGGACTGTGTATCCCGGTAAGCGGAGGGAGCACTGTTCCCGGCATGTTGGAGTATCTTGCCGTAGCGGTTCTGCAGGCGATTGGTTTTCGGTTCCTGCGGAAGGTCGTCACGCTCGTCCGCGGGAACTACAGGAGCTGTTGCCTGTGCATATTCAAGATATGCCGGAGTTTCCTCCGCAGGCTTGGCCTCGCTAAACTCTTCGCTCTGCGCCGCTAATGACGTTTGCATAGCGGTCTCATCAGCCAGTGAGCTTGGAGCGGCCTCGACAGCAGGAGGATTGTTCGAAACGGTCGAGTCCGGAGAGGGAGGCGTCGCCGCTGGTTCAGATTTTTTTTCAGTGGCTGCTTTGCGCAGCGCGTCATGGATTCGGCTCATGGTTATGCCTTACTCAAGTAGTAGTGGGCGATTGAGCCCGCCATTATCAGCAGTCCAACAAACGTTGCGGCCGCCCAACTAACCCATAGAATTTGCTTGCGCCTTTGTACCACGACGTGGTTCTCAAGCAAGGGAATGCTTCCCAACACAGACAATTGCGAGTAAAGCCGTGCGTCCTTCAGACTCTTCAGCGACGTATCCTTCACCTCGCGGATGCCAACCATTACAAGGCCAAGCACTAGTCCGATGAGGGCTCCTACCGGAACGATGACCTGCCGTTTCGGCTGAGCCGGCGAACTCGGAAGCGAAGCGGGCTCCAGGAGTTCTAAAGTTTCGCCCTGCTTACTGAGCTCCAACTGAATCGACGAGGCTGACCTCTGGCGCTTCACGTCAAACTCCATGTAGCGCTGTTTGATCAGGTCGCGATCTCGAAGAAGTTCCGAATATTCTTTTTCTCCGGCAGGAGCTTCTTGCAGCCGTCCTTGGAAGGATTGCAGGCCAGAGTTTACCTGCGAATCAGCCCGCCGCAATCTCTGCTGCTCCATATCGTTCGCCTTCATCTGCAGCTGGATCTGATTAACGACGTTCTGCGCTTCGGCCCGCGCTTTCGCTACCGTAGCGGATGCCATCGAATTGTCTTCCGGTTTGGGCTTTTCCTTAGAAGCAGTTTCCCGGTCAGACTTTAACATCTGCAACCGGTCACGTGCTGATTGCAAGTCGGGATAATCTTCGGTGTATCGCCGTCTCATGGCAGCAATATTTGAATTCAACTGCTCAATTTCCCTGTCGAGTTCGGCGACTTTCTGGTTCTGCATCAGCGCTTGAGGGCTGTCGCTCTTGGCTTCCGCTAACCTGTCCTGCGCCATTCGAAGCTCGGAGTCAAGCACCATACGCTGTTCCGCAAGACGGGCCAGACCATCCGACACGCTCGCCCCGCGCTGCTGAAGAGCGCTCATCTGCGCGAGATTGGTGTTCATCTCTTCGGGTAGCCGTCCCGCATACCTGGTTCGGAAATCGGCCAACTTCTGCTCGGCAGCGTTTAGATCCCGCTTCGCCTGCTCATATTGCTCATTCAGGAAGGCATCGGCAGACCGCCGCACGCCCAGACTCTCTTCCGTGCTCGCATTCATGAAGCGCGATACGATTTCGTCGCAAACTTTGCGCGCTGTGGCTGCATCATGATAAGAGAACCCCACCGACATGGCCGGGAGCGTCTTCCCATTCGGATTCATGACGTTCTCCACCGGCCGGATCTTGATGTCCTTGCGCATCTTGTCGACGACATCCTGCATCGGCTCACTCTTGGTCTGCTTCGGATACAGGTTGAACATCTGAATAATGCTTTGCAGCGTGTTGCGGCTCTCAATCTGCTGCGCCATGCCGTTGATGCGGTCAGCAACATCTTCCGCAGTAATGTTCGGCACCACCTCAGGCGAGATCTGCTGGGGAACGATTCGAATCGACGCCTGTGAGATGTAAGTATCTTTCAGCACATAAGCCACAACGGTCGCAATGACCAACCCAGCAAAAGTCGGCCCCAGGATCCATCTCCAATTCCTTTTGAGAATGGACATGTAGTCCTCGAAATCGAGCGCGCGCCTTGAAACTGAAACCTTGTCGAGCATATATATTTTCTGAGTTAAACTTTCGCTACAGCTAAGGAACCACTATGTGATCGTCGGTCTTCAGCAGGATGTTCTGATCCATGTTTTTGCCGCGAAGAACATCTTTGTAATTGAAGCGGAGACGTTGAGATCCACGGAGCACGTAAATCTTTTTGTTATTGGCGTAAGCGGCCGTTCCGCCAGCTTTACTTATAGCCTCGAGAATCGTCGTAGGAACGACCAGCGCGTATTCACCCGGACGGTTAATCTGGCCGTCCATGTAATAACGTTTGCTGCCGACTTGTTGCACCGTAACGGTCACAAGCGGCTTCACCACATACTTTGCAAGCGCCTTGGAGATTTTGTCCTCCACCTGCACCGGAGTATTTCCACCTGCGTGCAAATCTCCCACCAAAGCAAGCGTGATCATGCCGTCCTCGTGCACCGCTACCGGACCCGAAAACTCCGGCTCGTTCCACACCCTCACGTTCAGAATGTCGGCCGGGCCGATTTTATAGCTACTCGAATTGACCGGAGCACCAGGACCCGCACCCGGGCCAGAAGGACTGCCTTTTCGGTTTTCGACCGGACCCGGAGCGGTCTCAGGGTCCGGAGTCTGCTGCGTTGGTTGAGTCTGAGTCGGCACCGGCATCTGAGGCGGCGGAGCCGTTGGGACCTGCTGCCCCGAAACGGGCAAAACAGCGCTGCCCAGGAAACAGAGGGCCCCGACTAAAATCAACCAGTTAACGCGCACTGCAGGTGCGATCTTTGCCTTATCCATTTCCTCGAACACCCTTGATTTTACACACTTTTTCGATCCTTTGCTCGTCAGCTTTATCTGGTCCCAGAGGGCCGATTAGGTAGATTCCCGACATTGAGCGGAGTTCCCGCTTCACTTCTTATTGTCGGTATCCACACTCTCATCGGCGCAGGCTCGCGGTTGGCCACTGCATAGAAGGGAATAAAGGTTAGCGTTAGTGCTTTTTTCGGCCGCCCTACTCCACCCGGCCACGGCTGATATAGCGGCTCTTCTCCTAAAGACTTTTCGGCTACTTGCCCCTGAAGTTTTAGTAGAGTTATCCCGCCCAGCAAATCTTTTCGTACTTCGGGGCTCGGGTTCATCCCTACTCGCACGAATATATCCCCGACCGACGCCCCATTTTGGTCGATCTGTTCGATAGCGTACACCAGCGGGCCTCGTTGCAAGGCTACCCTCCCGTAGTCTTCCACTACACGAGGATTTGCTGCAATTAAGGTTCCCGGCAATGGCACGCTGATGGTCACCGTGTCATTGGGCGCCCAAGTCCGGGTAATAGGTATGTAGCTTCCGCTCTGGCCCGCCCCAATCGCGACGGGCCTGCCGTTCACCTGCAACTCAAGCCCCGACGCCCATCCTGGCCATCTAACGTAGAGCGTGAAATCAACCGGTTTCGCCGGGCTGACAGCGATATGAACATCTCCCGACCAGGGATAGTTGGTGCTTTGGGTTATCTTGATGGGCGTACCTTCCTGTAAATGCCAGCTCAGTTCGGAGTTGTGATACAGATTGACATACAAGCCATCGCGGCTCGAGCCATACATGTAGCCCGGCAACGATTCAAACAACCGCTCGATATTGGGCGGGCAGCAGGTCGTGTCGTACCAAGGGTTGCGCAGCTTGTCGCCATTCGAGGCCAGCGGATTCCGATAGCAATATAGCGTGCCGTTCAGCGACATTCCCGAGTTGGCGCCGTTATACAGGGTGCGCTCGAGCACATCGGCATACTGCGCGTCCCCGGTCAGCATGAGCAGCCTGAAATTCCACATCACGTTCGCCACCGCCGCGCAAGTCTCGGCGTAAGCCGAGTCGTTCGGCAAATCGTAAGGCTCTCCGAAACTCTCGCCCGCAGCTTTCGCGCCGACCCCGCCGGTGATATACATCTTGCGCTCAGTCAGATCGTTCCAAAGCAGATTTAAGGTTCGTTTGTAGGCGGGATCGCCGGTCTCTGTGTAGAAATCAGTGCCGCCCGAGGCCGCGTAGAGCGCGCGCACCGCGTGGCCTTCGAATTCAATATGGGAAGTGAACGGCTTTCCACTGAACGCATAGCGCATGTCGCTGTCCTTCAGCCTGAGCCGGTCACGCTCTGCGCCGCTGAACAGATACCGCGTGAACTCCAGATACTTCAACTCGCCGGTGGTTCGATAGAGCTCGACAAGCGCCATCTCTAACTCCGGGTGACCAGTCACAAACGGGCGTTTGTCAGGCCCGAAGTTCTCGACCACATAGTCTGCAAAGCGTCTCCCCGCATCCAGCAGTCGGCGCTCGCCGGTCGCACGATAGAAGGCGATCCCGGCCTGCAGCAGGTGTCCCAGGCAATAATCCTCATGCGAATGCATCAGGTCGGTAAATCGCAAGCGCACCTTATCGCCTACGAAGAAGGTATTCAGATAGCCGCTCGGCTCTTGCGCCGCGACCACATGTTCGATGAGGGATTCGATATCGCCGCGCAGCTTCACTTTTTGCGCGTCGGTCGTCTCGTTCGAGGCGAGCGCCCAAGAGGCCGCTTCGATCCATTTATAAAGGTCTGAGTCGGTGTAGAGCGGTCCCTTACGGGCCAGTTCCGGATGCCCAGCCAGACGCCGGAAATTGTCGACCACGCCATGCTCTTCGAGTAGTGCAAGCAGAGTAGGCAGACTGCGTTCCGTAGTCACTCGCCGACGCGCCGTCCAGAACCCATCGCCCATTCGCACGGCTTGTATCGGAACCGCGTGTACCCGCGCATTCAAAGAATGATCGAGATAAAGAATGCCTTCGTCTTTCCAGTTACCGCGCAACGTATCAGCGCTTGGGTTCTGCGAGCAAAAAGCAAAGAACGCCAGCGACAACGCGAGTAAAACTGGAACCCAATGCTTCATGGCGTGAGAGTTCTCAGATGATGGTAGACGAGCGAAACGGGCAAACCCACTACGTTGTGATAACAACCGTCGATAGAAAGAATGAACTTCGACGCCAGTCCTTGAATGGCGTACGCGCCCGCTTTATCGCCCGGCTCCCCGCTTCGAGTGTACTCCCAAATCTCCTCATCCGCCAATGGAGCGAAGCGCACGGTGGTACTCGCGGCATCGCTAATAATATGTTTCGATGAGAGCAGGCAAATGCCGGTGTGAACGGCATGATTGCGTCCTGCCAGCAGACGGAGCATGCGTGCGGCGTCTAGTTCGTCGGCGGGTTTGCCGAGCACGAGCGTTTCAGATCCTGTTTCTACACAGACGACCGTATCCGCGCCGAGAACGATCTCGCCGGGAGCGCGTTCTATGGCTTGTGCTTTTTCGCGTGCAAGGCGCTTGACGAACTCGAGGGGCGGTTCGTCAGTGCGTCGTATTTCGGGAACCGACCCGGGCCTGACGACATGATCAATACCGGCCGCGAGCAGCAATTCGTGGCGGCGCGGCGAAGCCGATGCAAGAACGAGCACTCATCTTAGTTTGCCTTGCAGGGGGAGAAACGGAACGCGCAGAAGATGCACTAAGCGCGACCAGCACGTTGTATTCGCTTAACTTCAATGGGGCACGACGAACAGTGACGGCAATCTTCGGTTCGGCTATGGCGCGTTAAATCGTCTCGCCAGTGTGAGTGAAAAAGAGCGTCTGGTCGAGACGCTTCGGCTATGACGTGATGGGCAATGCCTGGGCGAGGGGCCGATGCCGGAGTGCCGGCCTCTGCAATGTCGCGATCAACCTTTCCCCTTTTAGCCTCTATAGAAAATTTTTCTGAGAGCACTGCCCACGATCAAACAGCCCAGCGCTATGAAACTCAGGCTGCTAGCTTCGGGAACTGGTAACGTCGGACTTGCCTCACCCAACAACTTCGCGCTGAAGTCGATATTTAGCAAAGCTAGGCCATTCGGGCCACCGATTTGGGTGTAGTCACCTATGTAAATATCCTGAAAATTTTGGAATAACAGATTTACATTCGCAATCGTCGGGGGATCACCGTTGGTCAGAAAGGCAATGCCGGTTATAGTGTGGCTCGGATCATGCGAGTAAGGAGTTCCGTCATACCAAGCTTCAAATTGAGCCACTACGAACTGAAGTAGTGGTTTGGTCCTAAACCTAAACGCAGTTACGACCCCCTTCTTGGTTGTGAATTAAACGTCTCGCTTCACCTGCCTTCGGCATTGGAGACGTTTGCCGCCTGTCTTAACTCCACGTCTGCTTGTATAAGCAATTCTTTGGCTCGTTGGGCATGGCCTCCGAGCTGGCCGTCGTTCTCGGCTAGCGCGTGGTCCACCTTCTGGTAAGCTTGAACGATATAAGCTTGAGCATTGCGGAGGTTTCCGTGCCTCTTGCCGATGTTGACAACTGGGGCTTGCATGTAAACGACGGTTGGCGCGGCGGGCACGTACTCAATAATTGGCGATTGTGCAAGCAATACGCCCCCGCTAACCAGAGCGGAATAGATAGCAACAACTAATAAAAATTGTCTCGTCATCGTCTTCGTTCTCCTCGTTAGTAAACGAACAAAAGAGGCTGGGAATTTATTCGGCAAGCGTCCAGCCACTTCCGGGATTGTAAGTGGTAATAGCTCCCGCGATGTCAATGGTCTTTTCACCTAAGTCTTTCTGAAAGACCTTGCCATCCCGGCTCAGGATGAATGTCATGATCCCGGAGTCTTGGTATTTGACCGGGGTAGCGATGATCGCGAATCCTCCCGTCAACTTGCCGTTCGCAAGGTAACTTCTTGCTCCACCGCTAGCGTGTGTGCCTTGTGCGGTGAGGATGCGAAACGAGTACCCGTCGAACACTGGTGACCCGTTGCCGGCCTCAGCTTCACCCAGCCTTGCAAACTCTTCGAGCCTGCCCAGCGGGCTCGGCGGCTCGCTCTCGGAGGTCTCCCAATAAAGCCCATCTTGGCTTCCTGGACTGCTGAGAATGGCCCGTGTGTACTCAGACGCTTGATTTCCGCCGCGAGCCGTTCGACGGTAAAGCTCCTCGGCACTTGCCATCGACTTGCATGCATCGATCGCAAGCAGTTCATTCTTCCCGATGCGGCGCGCCAGGATCTCGTCTTCTCCGGCAGCGGTGTCGAAATACCAATTCGAAGACGCTGAATCCCGTGTCAAAGGTATTGGAAACGGGTAATTGTCAGCGCCGATGAAGAGAATGCGGCTGCCGTCAAGCATCGCCGCCCAACGGTGCATACGATCGTATTTTGCGACGAACGATGCAGCCGCAGCTTTATCCTCAGCTGCATCTCCCGAACTCAAAATCACCTTCGACTTAGGGCCGAGAATTTGTTCCAATGCGGCATTGTCCTCAGCGCGATTTGCTGCCTGTAAAGCATGCCCGGCGTCATCCGGCGAGGAGAAAGTCTTCTGTGGCTGAGTTACTGATGCAGTCTGAGCATCCTGTTTCGACCAGCCTTGTGTGGAAACGATAGCGCCGAGTAACAGCGCGGCGATTGGGAGCAGCTCCATTTTCGTTGTGGTTTGAGATTGTTTCTTCATATAGTTCTTTCCTTGTGTTTTCTTTGAGTAAGTTTCTGAAGCGTGGCGGGGAAGGGGCGCTCACTAGCGCCGCCGCCCACCTCCGCCTCCACCGCCGCGATGGCCTCCGCCTCCACCGCCGCGATGACCGCCTCCTCCTCCCCGATGGCCTCCCGAGTGGTATCCACCCATGCTCCGGCGTCCACGATCGCGTTCTGCACGAGCGGCATTTCCATCACCGCTCATGTGAGACCGAGACCGGTCGCCGCCGAGCGAATCTCCGCGACGTTCACTGCCGAGCGAATCTCCGCGACGTTCACCGCCGAGCGAATCTCCACGACTTTCATTGCCTAGCGAATTAGTATGCCTGTCATCGGCGCTGCCCAGCATATGATGGACGCCGCCATTTCCCCCGATAAGGCCGTGGTCGCCGTTATTTCCGCCATTCGGGACGTAGCGGCCGCCCCCGTTGAAGCCGTTCGGGTCATATGGATGCGGTCCACCAGGCCCGTTTCCGTGCGGGCCCGGACCCCACGGATGATAGTTGTTGTAAGTTGTCCGGTTATGAATGTATGTGCTGTTGTGAATGTAAGTATTGTGCTGATAAGAAACGAAGCTTCCGCCACCTCCGCCCCAGTTACAGCCCCAGGAATGGAAACCCCAACCGAAGCCACCGAAACCGAAGCCGGCTCCGATTCCCACGCCCACCCCGACTCCTAGTCCGAGCGCAACGCCAGCCGCAAAGCCAATATGCGGCGTAACAATGGCCACTGGCGGCGTATAGAGTGGCACCACATACGGAGAACCGTAAACCAGCGTTGGGTTATATTGCGGGACATAGACGACATTAGGGTCGGCCGGCTGGATCACAATCGTTTGGGGGCTCTGTTGTACGACCTTCACTTGAGGCGTGGATTGTAGATTGCCCGCAGCTTTCGCTTTAGCGCGCATCGTTTGTACCGCGGCCATGACAGCTGACTGCTGATTCTCGAACGCCTGACCTAAGTTCGAAGTCCAAGCTAAATTTCCGGCCAGATCGTTCAGTACGGACGGAAACTGAGTGAGCGCTTTGACGCTGGGATCCCAGGTCTGTTTATCGACCGCCTGCGCGAGCGCGGTTCCCGTGAGCGTCTTGTTCTCCCCGAGCCAGTAGTCGGCGATCGCTATCTGGTCAGGAGAGGCAGCGGCCCCCAGAATTTGAGCTACCAGTGCATCAGGGTAGAGAGCGATAGGCGCAACTAACGAGTTCAGTTCATCCGAAGTGAGTGGTGCGAGTGCGGAAGTTGGACTAGATGACGTCGGCTGCACGGGCGTCTGGGTTGCATTTGGGGTTTGGGCGTTGATTGCCGGCAAGTTCGCCAGCAGCAATGTCGCGCAGAGCAGGAGGGAAAAGCCCTGCCGGGACACGTCTTTAAGAACTTTCAAAGTAGTTACTGCTTGTTTCATTGGTTGTGGTCCTCGCGCTCCGCGTTTTGGGTGTCTCATTTCACTTCCTGGCACGAAGCCTGATCCTTTCCAGAGAGTGAATCCGAATAAAGATGAACTCCGCGCCTTCCGGCATCCCACCAGATGTATTGGCCCGCCGCATAACGCGCACCGGACGCGGATATTACGTTCGAAAAGATCAGCGACTTTCCGCTGATCGGCAGAATGGCCAGGCTGTTGCCTGCGCCATTTAGGTATTGAACTTTGAAGGTGCCTGTAGGCAGGCCGACTGCCCCGCTATGCTGGTCGCACTGAAATGTGGCGGTGTGCCGTGTGATGGGATCGGAACCAGTCAACGGAATTGTAAGGTCGGCAGCTGCGAGCGTTAACGAGAACGTCGCGCAGAGTGTTGTTTGTTTTATAAAGCTATTCATATTTCGACTTCCGGGCTGGAACTCTAAGGTGGGCAACCAGCATTCGAGGGGAAGTTTGTCTCACGCAATCGATCATCGGCGCGGAGGCGTGCCGCGGTCCATGTTCAATCCGTGATTTGATACTGCTTTTGGAGAAATCCGGCTAATTCGCAGAGAAGGTTCGAGTTAACCGCGCAGATGCGCGCACGCGAACCCGCCTAAGAAGCGGGAGTGAAGCAGCTGTTCACTTCCAGAAGTTCGGAACCAGCAAAAGCTGGCGATTGTTGATGTCCAACTGCGTGTAATAGAGTGTGTGTCCGTCCGGAGCGAGTGTAATGCCGTTTCCAATTGCTTGCTCCGTGCTGAAGATAAGTGACTTCCGCAATTCTGCGTCAGAAAAAAACAGCAAGCTTTTATCTTGGCCGATCGATCCAGAGAAATAGTAAATGCCGTCGGATGCCGGTGCATAAGCGCGCCGCCGCACCGAAGAGGCGATGCGTGTGCGCTCTCCCGTGGCTACTTTAAGCTTCCAAAGCGAAGTCACGGGGGCGTTGTCGGCCGTGTAGTAGATGAATGCACCGTCAGGCGACGGAACCGCGGCAAACCCTCCGTCCTTGGTTATCTGTTGAGGCTCGCCACCATCCGGGGTTACGCGCCAAATCTCCATCCGCCCGGTGCGATCTGTGGAAAAGTAGATAAAGCGGCCATCGGGAGACCAGTGTGGAACCAAGCTCAAACCATCTCCGGTCGGGATTGGCTCGGGCCTACCGCCATCCGCCATCACTATGTATAGCTGCGGCCGCTGGCCTTCGCGAGAATCAAAAACAATTCGTTTTCCGTCTGGTGACCAGTCCGGAGATCCCGTCACAGGATTTTGCAGATAGGTAATCTGCATGATGTCAGAGCCGTCGGTCCTGCCAGTCCAGATTTCGCCATAGCCGGAACGATTAGAGGCGAAAGTGACTTGCCTGCCATCCGGCCTCACGGAAGGGCTCTCTTCCATCCGTGTCGAAGCAAAGATCAGCTTAGGACTTTGTGGCTGGGCCGTCGCCGAACCATAAACAGTAATGGTTCGCAGATTACTGTCTATACTTTGATGCACCAGCGCAAGCTGACCAATTTCCGAGGCGACGACATCCTGGACACCGTCACCCAAAGCCGTGAGTTCCACGGTTGTGCCGGAGCTCTTCGCGGCGGAGAGCCAGACGTGATTCTCGCCTCCCGCATTTGAGACGAAAGCGATGTGGCTGCCATCCGGGGTCCAGGCCGGCCGCGCATTGTAAACGCGGGAAGAAGGCCCCGATATCGTTCGGGCAGTTCCGCCGCCAAACGGCATCACGAGAATCCTGCTGACGCCGCGCCCCACGTCGCGGGTAAAAGCGGTGCTTCTGCCGTCCGGCGAAACAGCCGGATGCATATCGAAATCCGAGCCGGACGGCTGTGTCAGTGAAGTGCTCGCACCAGTGGCAACGTCGACCAGGTGCAGGCCTTTCTGCGGTTTTCCGGCCAATTCGGCGGAAACCACCAGCTTCTTCGAATCGCGAGACCAGGCGATCGCCCGATTCCAGGGAGAGCCCGGCTCGTTGAGATCGACCACTTTTCGTTCTGCACCTCCCAGCGCAGGCACGATCCAGATCGCACCCCCGCGCGTGTCCGTGCCGCGGCAAAAAGCGATCCACTCGCCGTCAGGCGACCACGCCGGACTATAGTCGACGTCCTCATTCCTCGTCAGCCGCAGGGTCGGAGAGGACGAAGTGACCAGCTTCAGATAAATGTCGAAGTTGTTCTGATTTTCGCCGTTCCAGGTAAACGCCACCTGTCGCCCGTCCGGCGAGAACGTGGGCGTGAACTGATCACCCAGAGAAACGGCCAGCGGCACTTCATGTAAATCGGCGGGATCTTTATGGCGATTCCATGGAAACCAGACGAGGGCGGCGAGAATAAGAGCAGATATCGGGGCCGCCACGGCAACAATTCGGGTCCGGCGCGGTTTGCGGGGCGGCGATGCCGGCGTAACTGGTTCGGGTGCGTGCGCGGGTTCCGTTTCCGGCTCGGGCTTCGGCGGCGCAACGACGCGGGCAGGTGAATCGACGGGAGCAATGAAGCGATACCCGATACGAGGAATAGTCTCGAGATAGCGAGGAGCATCCGCATCATCGAGCAGCGCGGACCGGATACGCCGAATACACCGATTGATTCCTACTTCGAAATCGACGACGGTATCGTCCGCCCAGGTCAGCTGCTGAATCTCTTCCCGTGTGACAACTTCTCCTGCGCGCTTGACCAGGAGTAAAAGAACTTGTGCCGGCTGCGGCGGAAGCCGGACGGGTACGCCATTTCTCAGCAGGGTGCCTGTCGCGGGCAATAGCTCGAAGACCCCGAATCGAAAACTGGCAGTCGATTGTTCGTTAGGCGACAAGCATTCGAAAGCTTAACAGAACCTAGACTACTGGCAATGTAGTGGAAATTAGGTTTAAGTTCCCACGAATCGTTCCTGCGCCTCGCGCACTGCTCTAATCAGAGCTGCGGCCTCACTCAGACTACCCGACATAGTCTCCGTTAGGTCGGATTCCACCAGAAATGCCACTGCTGCTCGGCGCGAGAGAACGTATCCGACCGCCAGCGCCGCCGCCAGAAGCCCCACCGGAATTCCAGCCCCGCTGCCCTGTTTTGAATAGAAAGCTGCCGCCGCAATCAGGCCGAGGGCGGCTGCAACGATCAGCATTGCCGGGTAAGTCGTCGTGATGCGTCTCATCCCCGTTACCCGCGCGAGCGGAATAATTGTGTGCGAATGCTCGTCCATGCCTTTTACGATCACGAACTCGTGCGTCACCATCGCGAGAGAGTTCGCCTGCAGATATACTTCGCCACTGCAGAGATTGGAGATAATCGCGTTCGCCATACACGCTTGGTGTTCCGACTCCAGAGATATCTCTCATTATGGAGAAAATTCAGCGCATTTGGGCGAATATTGCGTTACTTTGCGGGAGATTACGCGAATACGCCGCTTTTACGGCTGGGCGCTGCCGCCCGCCCACGCGAGACCATCCACCGTCTTGCCCGCCGGTATGAGTTTCTCGACCGTCCAGTCGCTCACGCGAATCGCCGCAATCTGCGCCGTGACATCGCACGACACATAAGCCACCTGATTGTCCGGCCGAACGATCGCCTCCTGAGGGGTGCCCGGAGTATCCACCGTGTGCACTACCTTCAGCGTCGACAAATCAACCACCGCCACTTTATTTACCCCCGGCATCATCACCAGCAGCCACTTCCCGTCATGCGTCGGAGTCGTTGCGAAGCCCGTCGAGGGCAGCGCAATATAGGTCTTGATCTTGTTAGTCGCCGTGTCGATCACTGCCACCTGCGGCTTCGTCTGATCGGACGTAAAAACCATGCTTCCGTCCGGCGTCACCGAAATGCGCTGCACTTGTTTCGACACCGGAATCACCGTCACCGGCTTGCGTGCTTCCAGATCCAGCACCGAAACCGTTCCGGGACCCACGTTCGCCGTATAACCCCGCTTCCCATCGCTTGAAATCGCCAGCATGTGCGACTCCGGCTGATTCGTCGAGACCGTGCCGATGATCTTCAGTGTCTTCGGGTCGATGATGCTGACCGTTGTGTCCAACTCAGTCGTGACGTAGAGCAGATGATCGGTCGGCCCGAACACCGCGCAATGCGGTCGCACGCCGCGTTCGAAGTCGATGTTGCCGGTCACCCTGCGCGCTGCCACATCGATCACTGCAATATTTCGTCCGTCCGTCCCCGGCTTGCCGACACCCGAGTTGCCGTAAATCGGGACGAACGCCGTTTTGCCGTCGGGCGACGCCGCCAGCTCATGTCCCGTCACGCCGCCTTCAGGAACTTCCGCCACCTGCGCACCCCGCTGCGGATCGATGATGCTCAACGTGTGCGCACCCTTATTGGTCGCCAGCAGCAAACCGCCATTAGTCTCAGTAGCGGAGTGGGCGCGCGAAAGCATGACTCCCGACAAGGTTACCAGCGCTAAAGCGCCGGCAACAACAGAAAACGACAGGTCTTTGAAGGACATGGTAGAAGCTTCGGCGCTAACCTATCACAGTCACGCCTACTTCTTCACTGGCTCATGGTTGTAGCTGATGACGCGAGTCAGCTTCCACGCGCCGTCTTTGTTTTGCCATAGCATGACGAACTTGGCCTCACCTGTGCCCTCTTCCGGGTGCGCGGGTTGGTTGAAGCGATGTACCCCGATCTCCACCGCGCCATATCCCTCGAGCGGATACACCTCCAGAGACTCCGCCACTAACGTGCGCTGCACCTTCCCGCAAATATTCTGCTTAATCGCCGCAATAAAGAGCGGCTTGCCGACCGATAAGCCGGTCTTGTCGTGATAGAACTCCAGATCATGAACCACCATCGAACCTAGCGTCACAAGATCGCAATGGTTGTAGGCATCAAAGAGCTTCGTGTCTAACGACTGCACTGTTTTAAAGAGAGCATCGGCATGCGCGTTCGACTGCGCGCCTGCAGGCGAGCTGAGAAGGACCAGCATCACAACCGAGTGCAGGTAAAGAGATTTCTTCTGAAGCTGCATGTTAAAGGTGTATACGCCGCCCGTCCGGCAAAGTTCCACGCAACGTCGTGTCTGAAGGCGGAGGGGGACAGACCCCCAACGATACGAAGATCAAACTTGTTAATGCCAGGAGTGTTGCTAACTCGGATACTCAGAGTGTCCGTCCTAAGGGTCCCCGATTTTCCACCTTGCCGTTCAGTAATCAAACCCCGAAGGAGCTCACATGTCTAAGTCCGTCTCGCCCGTGCAACTCACCACCAATCAGACGAATGTCAACTTCTCCACCCGGCCGCGGACGCCCGAAGGCGAAGTTTTCTGATAAACCTGGTTTGTTCTCATGCGCGCCACCGTCCAACTCTCCTCGACTTGATTGATCTCGAGGAAGCACTGCGCACCGCCGAGATGGCACTGCGCGTCGGCGTAGATTGGCTCGAAGTAAGGACGCCTCTCGTCATTTCGGAAGGCGTGCGTGGCGTTGGTGCCAGAGTTTAGTTGATTTATCTGCCGCCGACGATGTCGCCTTCGGAGACGAGCCGCAAAGCCGGATATCTGGAGTACCCGGAAGAAGCATTTGCCTACTTCCGCCATGAGGGCTTCGCCAGTGTCGTCTGCGAACAGAAGCATGTGGGTTCCCGCGCAGTCGTGATCGTATGCCGGGATGAAGAAAGTGCGCGCAAGAATTTTGGCGTGACTGGAGAAGGCATCGGCATTTGCTACACACGGACCGGACGGCGCTTCTTCTCGGACGCTTTGCTACAGGATGCGCTGGTGACGAGAGTACAGGCGGCGGTGACGTCTTCGGGCCTATGGGAGCAGTTGCAGACAGATTGGTTGTGTTTGGACTGCGAATTGATGCCCTGGTCGGCCAAAGCACAGGAGTTGTTGCGAGAACAGTATGCGCCCACCGGCGCTGCTGCTCGTGCTTCATTGCCATACGCGGTAGCGGCGTTGGAGTCAGCGGCACACACAGTACCGGAGATAGCAGCGGTCGGCAAGCACTATCGTGAGCGCCAGACACTGGCGCAGCATTACGTCGAGGCGTATCGAAGGTATTGCTGGCCGGTCAGCTCGATCGCGGATCTTCGACTGGCACCATTTCATTTGCTGGCCGCGGCGGGCCGGGTCTATGCGGACGCCGATCACCTTTGGCATATGGAAACACTGGCGGGGTTGGCAGCGGCCGATCCGGCTCTGTTAACGGCAACGGCTTTCAGGCGCGTGGACTTGCTGGACGAAGAATCCGTTGCCGAAGCCACAAGCTGGTGGCGGGAACTGACCGAGTCGGGCGGTGAAGGCATGGTGGTGAAGCCGCTTTCGTTCGTTGCGCGGGGTAGAAGGGATCTGGTTCAACCGGCGGTGAAGTGCCGTGGGCGCGAATATCTACGCATCATCTACGGGCCCGAGTACACACGAGAGGAAAACCTGCTCCGGCTGCGTGAACGTGGTCTGGGGACTAAGCGATCGCTCGCTCTTAGAGAATTTGCGTTGGGCATTGAAGCCCTGGAACGCTTCGTCCGCGCGGAACCGCTGAGGCGTGTTCATGAGTGTGTGTTTGGGGTATTGGCGCTAGAGAGTGAACCGGTTGATCCCAGACTTTAGCTGAGTCCCGGTTTCGTTCGTAGAACTTTTCAGAAACCAATCTGATCGCGTTTATTCCCATTGGCATGGAAGAGATTGCGCAGAACGTTGCTGTCATCCCGATGAAGATCGTGAACGCTTACCTGGTGGGTGACAGCCGGAATTGGATTCTAGTCGACACGGGAACGCCGGGCGGCATAAAAGATATCCGAGAGGCTGTCGAGGCGCGATTCGGTCCGCACAGCAGCCCACGCGCGATTGTTCTCACGCACGGCCATTTCGATCACGCCGGCACGGCGGAAGAACTCAGCCGGCTTTGGGATGTGAAGGTGTACGCTCACCAGCTCGAGTGGCCTTTCCTGACAGGCAAGTCTCCTTATCCGCCGATGGATCCAACCGGGCCGGGAGCTTTTTGCACCCTCAGCCGACTCTTTCCGAGCCGTACCGCGAACGTCTCAGACAGAGTCGCGGATCTGAGCGGAGCTTTGCCAGCGCTCGGTTTCGCGGATTGGGAAGCGATCGAGACACCAGGGCACACTCCTGGTCATGTCTCGCTCTTCCGTCGCAGCGATACGACGCTGTTGGCGGGAGACGCACTCACTACAGTGAATCTGGACAATCTGCTGACCTTACTTACTAAGAAGCCGCAGGTGTGCCGCCCACCGATACCGGCTACCACCGATTGGCAGCAGGCGCAGACCTCCCTTCGTACCCTGGCGCTGTTGCGCCCGCGAGTGATCGGCGCTGGACATGGCACACCAATGAGAGACGCGGCAGGTCAGCTCGAAAATTTGGCGGCGCACTTCCCCGTGCCTGGGTACGGCCGTTACGCAAAGCAGCCGGCTCAGTTCGACGAGAACGGGATTGTCTGGCTGCCGCCCGCTCCGCCTGACTACGCTCCGAAGATTGCGGCTGCCGTGGCGTTAGTAACTGCAGGCGCATTTCTTCTTAGCCGGCGACGCCAACGGTGACGATGACTCCGAGCGTGAGGTCGAACGCACGCTCAGCGGCCAAGAACAAAAGTTGTTATTTGCCGACGAGAAACAATGATAGCCGCCTTGAACCCCGTTTCTGTTAAACCTGGTTTGTTCTCATGCGCGCCACGGTCCAACTCTCTCTCGACTTGATTGATCTGAAGGAGGCACTGCGAACGGCCGAAATAGCGCTGCGGGCGGGGGTGGATTGGCTCGAAGTGGGAACGCCGCTCATTATCGCGGAGGGCATGCGCGGCGTCCGGGAGCTGCGCGCGCGTTACCCCGACACGCCGATTGTTGCCGACTTGAAGACCATGGACGGCGGATGGC